>PVKB01003817.1:0-175281 GCA_004027205.1 Ctenodactylus gundi | reverse complement strand
TCTTCTCTGGTCTCCTCTAGTTGCTTTTCAAAGCTTGCTGTTTGCTTAGCTATGTGTTGGTGTAGCTCTTGCGCTGTTTTATTTCCTGCTTTAATTCCTGCTTTAATTCACTGAATATCTTGGCCCAGAAGTTACTATCATTTTTGCCATTTTCATTTTTGGATTCTGCAATTTCAGTATCCCTGGTACCATCTTCTGGGGTGTCAGACCTTTCTGTAGGAGATTGGTTACCACGTTTCCCCATGGTTCTGCTACCTCTGGCTGTCTCTCGGGCTAAGGTTCTGGCTCCAGACCTTCTTCCGTCTGTGGTCTGTGAGTGCCGGCAGCTCGGGGCCGCGTCAGCTGCTTCTTTCCTCCTCTTCCGATGTGACTTCAGGATTTCTGACCCGCCCGCAGCCTCCTCTCCGTTGTGTGCTATGTCCTCTCCCAGCTCTGTCAGATGTTACGGGCCCACGTGAGCTTTCCTCCATCTGTAGCTGCTTGCGGCTCCAGCCGTTTGCGGCTGGCCTGCTGCAGCTTCCTGGGTCATGGGGATTTTTTTTTTCCTCTGCTTTCGATGGTCCTTCAGAATTTCTGGCCTCCCCCTGCCCTCCTTTCAGTTGTTGGGGATGCTCCTCTCTTTCCTAGCTACACCAGACACACTTTTTCTAACTAAATTCTTGACTTTTTAAGTGGGTCGATAAGGAGACATTGTGCAGCACTGTTACTCAGCCACCATCTTGACTGGAAGCCTCTCTAGATTGCTCTTAATACAAAATAAAATTTTAGCTTTTATCACTCATCTCTATATAATATTTTGAAAAAGAAAGCCTGAAATAAGTGCACATTGGTCCTGACCTCACTATGAAGCCCATGCCAGTTTTGAACTCATGGCAGTCCTTCTGCCTCAGACTCCACGAACGTAACTGTCATCCAGGCTGGCCTCAAACCCATGGTAGTTCTCCTAGCTCAGCTGGAATTGCAGGCATGTGTCATTATGCCTGGTTTATGTGGTTCTAGGGAATCAAACTCAGGGCCTTATACTTTGTAAGTAAGCATTCTAACCAGTGTGTTATTCCTCCAGACCTTAAGTGCACAATTTTTTTTATCAGTAGTTGAAAGAAACCCAATAGAATATAACCCAAAGAAAATAATGAAAAACAATAAAAATTAAAGCAGAAATTAAGGAATTAAGGAAATAGAAAAGATAAAATACAAAAAGATTTTAAAAGCCACGAGGTAGTGTTTTCAAAGATAAAAGAGAAAACCTCATAAAATTGACCAAGGAATTAAAATACAAAAAATACTGTGAAAATGAAGATGACAGGTATAGAAATATTTTGATTTAAAAAACAAAGGATTTGTAGCATAAGCACTATTTATCTACACACAAACTATTTTTCCTTTTCAGATCTTTATTCTGAATATTTTTATTAGTGCCTGTTGTACATACATACTAGTAGGTTTCATTTTGACATATTCATATATGCAGGCAACATAATTTAGTAATTTGTCCCTCATTATTCCCCCCCTTGTTTTTCTTGTTCATCCTACATCCCATTTCTTGTCCGAGAGTCTCCTTTCTAGTTTTATGTCTTCTCTCTCTTTAAAGTTTTTTCTTAGCGTTTCTTTATCATATGATTGAAAAGTTGTACTGTTTGACTTAGCCGGATTTATTTCAGTTAACATGTTCTTCAATTTCATTTTTCTGCAGATGGCATGATTTCATTCTTAATTAGCCAGATTACCCTAAACCCAGAATGAATGGTTGCTTCACATTTCAAATTAAAGCCTGCCTACAAATGTCTTGTATTACTATTATCCATGAATAATCGATTACCTATATATTGTATTTGCCCCCTAAGAATTTTGTGAACATAATTATAGTTTTTTTAATATTTACCTTTACTGATAAAAATTTGGGCAGCCTGTATCTCTCCCCTCCTCTTCCCTTTCTGCCCCCTTCTCTTTCTTTCCTCCCCAACCCCCACCAAGGACTTCACAGAAAGCTAATTCTCAGCATATTTTTTAGATGTGATTTTGAGAGCGGGGTCTTGTTCAGTCACTTAATTTCCTTCCATGGGATAGGCTCAAAGAAAAAATTTCTCCTTATTTATATTTTTAAAACTTTCAGTCTCAGAATTCAGCTATTTTTATCTGAAGAGTTTTTCCTTGCTGCTTTATCCCCTCCCCCCAGTATTCTGCCTCAATACTACACATGAAAACTTAAGTGAAAAATCAACATTAGGAAGTTTTCCTTTTCCCTTCTGTTACGTTTTTAAGCTTAAAAATACTTTCTTTCATTTTTTGCCTTTTCCCGTAAATCCGATTTTATACTCAATGGCCTAAACATCTCTTTTCTCTAATCTTTTTCTCATAGTTTCTATATCTTGCTCCAGTGGTCCCCCAACTTTTTTTTTTTTTTTTTTTGAGACAGGGTCTTACTCTTTAGTCCAAGCTAGCCTTGGACGCATAGCAATCCTGCTGCCTCAGCCTCCAGAGTGCTAGGATTACAAGTGTGCACCACTATGCCCAGTTTGTTGGTACTGGGGAATCAAGCTCAAGACATGCTTGCTAGGCAGATACTTTAACCACAGTGCCATTTCTCCAGCCCCGTCTTCAACCTTTAGACACCAAAGACTAGTTTAGTTGATGACCGTTCTCCAAAGAACTGGTGGTGATGGAGAGGTTAGCTAATACTATGCTGTAGGCCTTTGGAAGATAACTTTAAAATGGTGAGCTACAGCAGCAGGAGGCTGGAGCAAAGCTCCACCTCCTGTTTTATCAGCAGTAGCAGTAGAGCCTAAGAGGAGTTCACTGACAGCAGGCAGATCTTTGCTGGCTGGTAGTCTCCTGCTCTTTACTGCTCATCTGTCCTGTTGGGCTTTCCTGGGGGTTGGGGACCCATTTTACTCTTCACTATACGTTATGAACACGACAGCTCTAGTGTATATTAACAGAAATGTAGGTGTTAGAGGTCGGTCACTTGTCATGGCCTCTTGATGCATTCAAGGCATGGTTAATGTTATATAGCAACATATATGAAGCAGGTACTGGCAAGACAACATACTGTTTTATGGTCCTTTTTTAGGAACATCCTCTGATATGATGATTAAGTATAGTACTGTTGATCTTTGACAGCACAGGGTTAGATGGAGGCTAGTCTACTTTGTGAGGATTTTTTTTTTTTTTTGAGATCTGTGATGGTTTAAAAAGAAAAAAGGGGCTGAAGGAATGGCATAACCGTTAATGCCCTGGGTTCTATTCCCCAGCACCACGTAAGCTGGGTATGATGGCACATGCCTGCAATCCCAGCACTCAGGAGGCTCAGGTGGGAGGATTGCCATGAGGCCAAGGTTAGCCTGGAATAGACTCAAAGGGAGTTCAGAACCAGCTTGGCCTACAGAGGAAGATTTTGTTCAAAAAAAAAAAAACCCCTCAAACTCTTATGTCTAGAAATGACAAAAAAAATAAAATAAAAGGTTTGGTCTGTCATGAATGTGTAGACTATATGTAAAAAATATTGTCATTTATTAATATATAGAAACCTATGATCGAAAGTTTAAAGTGATCAAAACGTATGCACAAAACTTAGCTACTTTATATTCAGCGGAAAGAAATGTGAATATAAATGATACAGTAGTACTGTACTGTTCTGATAGCTTTGTTGCTGTTGTGCTGAGCTGGAGTTGACTATTCTTTTAGTCTTATGTGATGCTCTTAGTTCCAGGAAAGCACATAATCTCTCTAATAGGTTATATATCTCAGTAAAATGTGATCTCTCTTGGTTTTCATGTAGTTTCATTCATATGCTAGCATACACTAATGTCAGCAGCATGCTATTGAATTTTCAAAACTCCATGAGCTCAACCCAACCTGTTTTCCTTATGCATTACTTACTCTCAGATATGCTGTTGTAACAATAGAAAACAAAAAAATGTTCTTCTTTCCCTCAGCACCTCTCTTACACTGCCTGTCTCTGTACTTGTTATTTCGGAGGAAGTATTTCTGAGACCCATGAACCTTTTTTATTCTGTTCACATTATTAATATTTCAAGGGACATATATATACATATATAATATAATTGCAGAACTTGGCTGGCTGTGCATTTGATATGTGTCTGTATGCTGTTATTTCTTAAACCTGTCTTTTTAAACACTGGTTGGAAATAGAAATGTTAGAACCTGTGATTTAGATTTGAGAGAGAACAGAGGCATTTGTAGGAAATATTAATATTATGTCTTTTATTTTCTAGAACACTGTGGTGACATAATATGCACAAAAATCAGGTTTACAGAGTCCAAGTATAAGACAAACATTGTAGGAAATAGGAAGATTTACCCTTCCAGAAGCATCTAAAAATCCTTAAGGAGAAAACAGTGCATGAAAAGAAAACTAAAAACACAGGATTTAAGTAGTCTGTGACAAATTTTATTTTACAGGATACTTAACATAGTCAGTGCTTTGCACATGGTAGAAAGCAAAAAGACCTTAGACGTTTGTCTTATTTTAAAGGGGCAGAGTTCTGAGAATTGGAAACCAGAACTCCACAAGAGAAGGCACTGTGCTTTCTCACCATTGCCTATTAAAGTTTCTGCCTCTGTTCCTGGTAGATTTTCAGTTAGTGTGTATCAAATAAGTGAATATTATTTGTTGAAGAATGCCTTGCGGGAGATAACTTTATTTGAGCAAAGGTAAGATACATATAGTTGAGAAAATATTGGTAGGTAGAAGTGATTACTGAGCACAGTAGAAAAAGCAACCTGACCAGAGCTGTGAATAGTGACCAGGAAAGTTCTGGGAAATTTGCCTGTGTAAAGAGAAATTGGAGTCATAAAGAGCTCTGATTGCTAGATTTAGGAATTTTGGATTTGTTCTTTAAACAGTATCAATTTGGAAGAGATAGAGAGAGGTGTTGTCAAGGCAGTGTTTTAAGAATAGTACAACTATAGGTTGTAATGAGGAAGACAGTGGACACCACTGATACCAGTTGTGGTATTGGATAGAAATTTTCTAGAAAGTAGTTAAGTTTAATAAAATAATTTATATGTATACAGACACACACATCATTATGTAAAAATACTTTTTAAGTCCTAGTGATTGAACATAATGACACGGCCATAGTTTTCAGTATTCAGGGTTTTTTTTTTTTGCATTTTACTGCTAATTTTCATAACTTTTTAAAATGAGCTCATGGTATAAATTTTGAATGTTCTTCTCTTATTTGCTTTTTTTTAATGTCAAGCATAGCACATGAGACATCTGTTGCTATGCAACTACAAAATTCAATATTATTAATAAAATTGAGTGGCATTAGCATCCATTGAACAGAGAGTAGTAAAATGCGGCTTAAGACTACCTTGTCAATAATGTATTGTAAGTATGAGCAAAGAGGGGTGATTGTTTATAGCTATGATTTTGGGTGAAATTAGACATGTTAAAATTTTAGGTCCTCACCAGTGTTTTAGTTTTTGATTGCTGTTTGGCCTCTTTTTTTCCTACCACATTCTCATTTATGAGTTGATTTTATAAATATCTGTGTAAGAAGCTGATAAAATTGTTGCTCAATTTTCTAATCTTAGGTTCTACTCTTAGTACTTAAAAATTTTTATCTCTTAAACTTTTATTTGCTTTTTTCTCTTCTAGTGTTATTTAATATATTTAAAATTATGCTTAACTTGCAAGTTTGAAGTTCGTTATAAATTCATAAAAACCCAAATGAATGAAAATTAGATTTGCTCTTCAGAATAAGGGCTACCTCTAATCTTCTTTTTGCTGTATTTGGTACTTTACGGGTATTGAGATAATTTATTAAATATTTGTTGAAATCAGTTCCGTTTTTGCAGATAGGAGGATTTGAGTAAGAGATAGGTTTATTTAAAAAATGAACTGAGGGGCTGGAGAAATGGCACAGCAGTTAAAACACTTGCCTAACAAGTACAAGGTCCTAGGTTTGATTCCCCAGCACTCCATAAGTGGGCGTGGTAGCACACGCCCGTAATCCCATATCCCATCACTTGGAGTCAGGAGGATTGTCACAAGTTCAAGGCCAGCTTGGGCTCCATATTGAGTTTAGGAGCAGCCTGGTCTACTAGACCTTGTCTTAAAAACTGAAAGAAAGCAAAATGAGTATTGCTGAGAATATTCGGTTTCCAGGACCCATGTGGGGGGCGGGGGGGGGGGTGGATTCTTTGTAGTCCAGACTAGCCTCTAACTCGTGGTAGTATGAGGAATTCTAAATAATATTTATTGCCTCAGCATTTCAAGTGTGTAAATGTGTGCCACTATGCTTGGCTGACTAATCTGAATGTAGTGCACTGAACCCAGGGCCTTACACTGTGACCACTGCCCAGGCCCATAAGAATGTAGTGGAAAATATTTTAATTGTAGTAGGAAACTAATAGGCTGGTATAGGCACCTTCGTTTGTTTGAATCATTAGTTTGATTTTGCTTATGTTCTTGGAATAACTTTGGTGGCAAGTATAGAGAGTTGAAAATGAAGACTTAAATTACAGTGTTGTTTTTAGAGGCAGATAAACTCACTAGCTTCCTGCCTTCCAAATTCTTCTATTGTTTTATATGTCCAACGGACATATATTTATTTTAGGGGTTCCCTTCCTTTTGAGTGAATTTTATTTTTACAATAAAGCAATCATAAGCCCTCAGGTGATAATAGGTTATATAACAAAGTGTATAATGCTCCCAGACTTCTCTGAACTCATTTAATACTTTTTATATTTTCTAATTACAGTAGCTTTTCTTTACTTTTGAAAAGTTAATATGTATACTGCTTGTAAAATGACACAGGTTTTGAAAGGTCGTGTTTGAAGTGCAAAGGGATTCACTGGTAAATACTTGAGAGAGTATTTGAGCTCACAGTTAGGTCCATTATACAGTTTGGTAACAGCACTTACATCCATTATTTGTGGTGTGTTCTATAAAGCTACAGTCTGCCTTCTCTCACTTTTTCTCTTAACCCATACAAAATGGCATAAGATTTAATTATATGTATAATTAGTGAGTTTTGTCTTTATAGAGGAACCAGCAAGTAGTTATTGTGGTAGTATAAAGTAATTACAGAAGACATTTCCTTCTAAAATACTGTTATGAGGATTGGGAGGAAAAATTGTTTCCAGTGAGAACTTAAACTGCTAACTTGAAAAATTCATATTCTCAGTTGCAGGGTACAAAAAGTATTTAGATTATTCTAGAAAAATGTGGAACTTTTGAAGCAGTTTGACTCTTCATTGAGATAAGTGACTATCCTAGTTACTAAGCTTGTTGCTGTGACAGAGTATCACATAGCCATATTCACTTATTTTAGCTCACAGTTTCAGAAAGTCTCACACAGTCCATTTGTGGGGCACCTGGCAACTGTGAAGGCACATGGCAGAGGCTGGAGAATTGCTCACTTCATTGCAGACAGAAGCCAAGTGAGGCTGGAGCCAAGCTGATGTCTAGAAACCCAGACAGTTTTTTTTTCTTCTTCTTCTTTCCTTTAGTTCAAGCTGCCATTTGCAACAAGTCGGCACCTTCTTTCCAGGTCACACCCCAAACATAGGTATCTTCCAGCCAAGCTCTGCTTCCCAATAGTACACAGTTCCAAACACATGAGGCTTTTTGGGGACATTCTAGATCCAAATGATAGCATTCTGTCCCTGGCCACCAAGACCTTAGGCAAAATGCATTTAGTCCTCATCTAAGAGTTACCAAAGTCTTAATAGTTCCAGCACTGCTAAAAAGTCAAGTACAAAGTCTCACCTGAAACCCCTCTTAGCTGGGAGCTCCTGTGAAAACTAGTTAAGCACTTGGAACATACAGTGGCACAGGCCAAATATTCCCATTCCGAAAGGGAGGAACAGGAGAATAGAAAGTAGTTGGACAAGTTTTAAACCCATCCAGCCAAGGGTTAAAAATCCTGTAGCTCTCTGTCCAGCATTTGGGGTAAACTGTGACAAGATGTGAGCTCCAAAGGGCGTGAGTGGCTCTGCCACTACACCAGTGCTTTTGGCTGAAGCCACCATCCTCTGTCCTTGTGGCTGGCTTTGCTCACAACCTGTGGTTTTACTCAGAAGACTATCCATGCTTCTAGCTTCTCCAACTTTTCAGGGTCTCCAGTGCACCTTAGGCTTCTTTACAACTCTCCACACTGCCCCCCTGGGGCACACTGGCTGGCCTCCAAGCCCTTCCTCTGAAGTCTAGGTAGAAGCCTCCCTGATCCACAACACAAATCTTGCACTCTGCAAGCCTGTGAAACCAGGACCACAAAAATATTGCCAAGGTGTTCCAGTGGCTGGAACAGAAGCTGGCCCTGCTGGCCTGTAGCTAGATCAGCCTCTAAATGCCTGCCTGGATGGCTGAACTCCAGGCTGCTGGGCTGTAGCAAGCATTTCTCTCCTTGGCCTTACCGGATCCTCTGAGGTAACGTTCTCAGAGCAAGGTCTTTTCCCTTTGCACCCTTTAATTGATAAAGGGTGAGATCTTGGTTGATGCCTGAGACACCCTTGAGGCATTTTTTTTTTTTTTTAAGTCCTGCTTTCCCTACTTGGCTTCTTTTTAATGCTAATCTCTTCAGCATCCCAATGTTCTTTTGTCTTTACAGGCCCTTTGGAAAACTGCAGACTTTTCACATTAAAAATTTTTTATTTATTTGTCACCTCCCTTTCCCCTTCTTACTTTCTGAGCCCCCGTTTCCCTTTTCCTCTCCCTCTCTCCATATAGTCCATCTTTTTACTTTCTTCTGTATCTCTTACTTTTTTTATGATTTGGTTTTCTTCTGTTAGAGAAGCCATATGATAGTTTTCTGGGTCTCATTCATTTTGCCGAGCATGATGGTTTTGAGGCACATCCATTTTTCCACATAAGACTCAAATTTGTCATTCTTAATAGTAGAGTAATACTCCATTGTGTATATATGTACTACATCTTTATCCAGTAATCTGTACTCGGGCATACTGGCTTCTTCCAAGATTTGGCTATTATAAATTGTGCTGCTATAAACATAAGTATGCTTATATTGCTATAGTATGATGACTAGCTCTTTTGGGAAGATACCTGAAGAGGTATAGCTGGGTCAAATGGGATGTTGATGTTCAGATTTCTGGGGAATCTCTTCACTGCTTCCCTTAGTGGTTGTACCAGTTTGTAGTACCACGAGCAATATGGGAGGGGAGGGTTCCTTTTCTTCACAGCCTCACCAGCATTTTTTTTTCTTGAGTTCTTAATAGCAACTATTCTTACTGCCATTAGATGGAACCTCAGCATTGTTTTAATTTCCATTTATCTTATGGCTAAAGATGCCAAACCTTTTTTACGTATTTATTGACCATTTAGACTTTTTCTGAGAACTGTTTATTTCAGATTCCCATTTTTTGTTTAGTCCCTTTATTTTGGAGGGTTTACTTTTTTTCAGTTCTTTGTATATTTGGGGGGGGGGGGGTTGTTTGTTTGCTTGTTTGTTGAGACAGGGTCTCTCTTTCTAGCCCAGGCTGACCTTGGACCCATGGCAGTACTCTGGCCTCTGCCTCCTGAGTACTGGAATTGTAGGCATGGGCCACCACACCTGGCTCATGTGGTGCTGGGGAATCAAACTCAGGTACTTAGGAACTGCTGAGCTATTCCATCAGCCCCTGTGTTTTGGATAATAGTCTTCTGTCTGAGGAGTAGCTGGCGAATATTTTTTCCCATTCCATGGGTGCTCTCTTCACTCTGTTGTTTCCTTTGCTGTGCAGCTTTTTAATTTCCTTTAGTTGCATTTGTCAATTCTTGGTGTTACCTCTTGTGCTTTGGGTGAAATATTGAGAAGTTCTTGCTTATGCCTAAGTCTTAAAAGGATTTTGCCTTTTTCTTTCAACAGTTTCAATGTTTCTATTTTAATGCCTATGTCTGATTCATTCTGATTTGATTTTGGTGCATTGTGAGAAATGTGAGTTAATTTCATTCTTCTGCATGTGGCTAGCCAGTTTTCACAGCACTATTTGTTAAAGGGGCTATCTTTACTCCACCGTACATTTTTGGCCCCTTTGTCGACCGTCAGTTGCCTGAAGGTACTTGGGGATGTTTGGACATCCTCAATTCTTTCCATTGATCCACTTGTCGAGTTTTTGTGCCAGTAATGTTGTTTTTATC
This sequence comes from Ctenodactylus gundi, assembly GCA_004027205.1. Taxonomy (NCBI): domain Eukaryota; kingdom Metazoa; phylum Chordata; class Mammalia; order Rodentia; family Ctenodactylidae; genus Ctenodactylus; species Ctenodactylus gundi. Next base: position 165,173 of record PVKB01003817.1, on the reverse strand, counting down.
AGTGTTGCTGTGTAATATATTTTAATACCTGATAATTATGGTGCCTTCTGCTTTTGCTCAGTTGCTTAGGTTTTTTTTTTTTTTTTTTGGCCTGTTCTGGGCCTCTTGCAGTTCTGTGTAAATTTTCAGATCATTTTTTTCTAGTTCTGTAGAAAATGCTGCTGAGATCTTGACTGAGTTGTGTTGAATTATTCTATTAGTTTAGGCAGAAAGGCCATTTTGATAACCTAGGTTCTGCCTGTTCAGGAACAGGGCATGTGTTTCAATTTTCTAAAATTCTCTTCGATATCTTTTTATGAGTATTGTAGGTCTCAGTATAGAAGTCCTTCACTTGTTTTGTTAGGTTGATTACTAGGTATTTAATTTTCTGTGATGTAACTGTGAATGGGATTTTTTAAAAATCTTTTTCTCTCTTTTCATTATCGTTGTGGAGGAACACTACTGATTTTTGAGTGTTGGCGTTACATCCTGTAACTTTGCTTAATTTGTTTATTAGATCTAAGAGTCTGCTGGTAGAGTCTTTGGATTCCTCTGTGTAAAGGATCATGTCACCTGCACGTAATGATAGTTTGACTTCTTTACTTCCTGTGCATTTTTTTCCCCCCCAGTCTCTTGCCTGTTTGTTCTAGCTAAGGTTTCAAGCGCTATGTTAATTGGCCTGTAGTTTTCTTTCTTTGTTGGTTCATTATCCTTTTTGGAGATCACAGTGATAGTTGTATCTAGGAAGGAATGTGATGACATTGTTTCCTCCCTTTGAATTTCATGGAAGAGTTTAAGAAGCATTGGTGCTAAATCTTCCCTAAAATTCTGATAAAATTCTATGATGAATCCATCAGGTCCTGGGCTTTTCTTTGTTGGTAGACCCTTTATTGCTTCCTCAGTTTCATTCTTGGTTATCACTCTATTCAGATTTTCATATTTCCTTCGTTCAGTTCTGGTATATCGTATGTGTCTAGGAATGTATCCATTTCTTCTGGATTCTTGAATTTATTGGAATATAGGTTTTCAAAATAGTTTCTCTTATAATCCTCTGGATTCCAGTAGTGTCTGTTGGGATTTCACCTTTTTTTCCATTTCTAATAGCACTGATGTGGATTTTTTCCTATCCTTCTTTTGGTGAGTTTCACTAGTTTCAATCTTACTTTTTCTTTCAAAGAACCATGTCTTTGATTCAATTTTTAAATTTCTCTTTTAGTTTCAGTTTCATTGTTCTCCACTCTGATTCTTATAATGTCTTTCCTTCTGCTACGTTTCGCTTTTTCTTATGTCTCTAGGGCTTTGAGCAGTATCAGATTATTTGCATTTGCTATTTATAACTATAAATTTCCCTCTTGCTATGATTTTCATTGTGTCCCATAGATTTTGGTATAATGTGCTTCCACTGTTGTAGTTTAGGAAGTTTTTTATTTATTTCTTGGTTTCTTCTGTGACCCATCACCTCTTCAATAATTAATCTCCCTGTATCTGTATAGTTTTTATTTAGTTTCTTTTGCTTTTATTTCTAGTTCCATTCCACTATGTTCTGAAAGTATGCAGAAAATTATTTCGATTCTTTTATATTTGTTAAGTACGTCTCATGTTCAAGTATATGGTGTGCTTTGGAAAAAATACCATGCACTGCTGGGAAAAATGTTGTGGTTTTTCTCTGGAATGTCCCCCAAAAGTCTCGTGGGTTTTAATGTTATCGATTGTCTATGGAACCATGTGCTGTTGGTGGATTGGGGTCTAGTCTGGAGGGGTGGATTATTGTTAAGTTAGGATTAAAGGTGTGAGAGTTGGGATTAAAGGCATGTAAGTTAGGATTGGCGGTGTGTAGTGGCCACACCTTCCACACTTGGGTGCAGGAAGGGCTAATCACTGGGCAGAGACCTGGAAGGATATATAAGCTGCATCCTGCCTTCCTTGAGGACTGAGACTAGTCTCAGCTTGCCTTCCTGTTTGTGATGTTGTGAGAAGCTGCCTTCACTTTTCTGCCACAGTAGTTTGTGTTTTATGTAATTGGGTTGCACCTTCATTGAGTGCATATTATGCCTATAATCGTGAGCTCTTCCTCTTGGATTGTTTGTTTTACCAGTATATGTTGTTCATCTTTGTTTCCTCTGACCTGATTTGGTTTGAAGTCTGCAATTTCTGAGAGTAGTATAGCTACTTCTGCTTGTTTCTGGGCTCTGGTAGCGTGTAATGTTAGTATCCAGACTTTTACCTTCAGTGTGTGTGCTTCTTTGCGAGTGAAGTGTGTCTCTTGCAAACAGCAAATGGTTCAGGTTTGTTTTTTTGATCCACTGTGTCAGTCTTTTTCTTTTGATTGGCGAGTTAAAACCATTAGCATTAAGTAATTATTTTAAGATTTTTACTGAGTCTTGTCATTGTCCTACTCTTTCAACATTGATTTTTTTGCTTTTACTTTTTGTTACATTTTCTCTTTAAATGTTTCCCTTTCTCTGTCTTCATTGGTGCTGCTTGTCTCTGTGTCTCTAAGATTCCTTGGAGTATTTTTTGTAGTACTAGGCATATTTCTTTAGGGATTATTGTTCATGAAAAATTTTTATTTCTGCTTCAATTTTCAGGGATGTTTGCTGGGTACAACAACTTACTGTCCTGTAGAGCTTAAAAGATTTTGCTCCAGGCTCTCCTGGCCTTTAAAGTTTACATTGAGAAACTGCAGTAATTCAGGTGGATTTGTCTCTTTTTCTTTTGCTGTTTTTAATATTCTCTCTTTATGTTGAATTTCTGTGGATTTTTCATGATATATCAGGGAGAGTGTCTTTGTGGTTGAGGTATTTGATGTGGCCTAAGCTTTTTGTACCTGAATATTAATTTATTTTCCTAGATTAGAGAAATTATCTTGCATGATTTCATTCAATAAATTCTTTATACCTTTGGTGCTGTCTTCTGCTCTTTCTCCCATACCCATAATTCTGAGGTTGATTTTCTTTGAGTCATCCATCATCTGTTGTATCTAACTTATTTGTTTATTTCTAATTTTGGAGTCATTTCTAATTATAACATTTTTTCTCAGCCTTGACTACCTCTGCTTTGAAATGAATTTTTTATATCCTAATTTCAGCTAGATTTCTTTTCAGAATTTCCACATCTCTGTCAAAATATTCCTTCATATCTTGCATTTCTTTATTTACCTCAGCTGCTTTTTTTTATTTGTGGTTTCTGTATGCTCAGTGAACTCTTTATCCATAAAGACCAGTATTTGTTAAGTGAGTTTCTCTTTAAGCCCACTGATCACTGTTTGCATTTCTTTAAGAATTAACTTTTCAAACTGGCTGTTAACAGAACCCAACTCACGTATTTGTGTTTCGACTTCCTTCTCTATGAGTTCCACTATTTCAGGGCCCATGACGTTAGTTTCTGGCGTCTCACGCCTTTCTATGTGTGTCCTATTGCCTTGTTTTACCAGGTTTCTGTTGTTGGGGGACGTTAATGGTCTAGCCAAGAGTCTTCTTTGAATGTGTATGCATGTGGGGGTGGGGGGGTCTAAAGTCCTCTAAGTTCTCTGTACAGGGAATAGGCAGTGAGTGAGAACCTGATAGTCTGATGGCCTCTTAGGTGTCATGATCACATCTAGCCCCCTCAGCAAATCTCTCCTGCCTCCCTGGCTTCTCCCCTCGCCCCCCAGTGCAGGGCTCTCTACCCCCTGAGGTGCTCCTATTAGCACTGAAACCATTCAGAAGGTGTCTATTCTGTCTTAACTGTCTCTTGTTCCAGTTTATTCTTACGCACTATTTAAGTGTACCCCAAAACTATGATGTGCCCACCTGAGTCTTTTTTTACTCCAGGCAGTTCCAACTGGGTTTTGTTTTTGTTTTTGTTTTGTTTTGTTTTTGATTAAATGGCTCTTGCATAGGTCACTGGCTGTTGGTGGCTGCTGAGCTCTGCTTCTCTCAAGTTGGTCTAGCCTCCCTGAGGCCTGTTGTTAGGGGAAGCTCACAGTGTTTGCAGTTTGCGCTTTACACAGGCTTGTTTCTGGAGGCTGGGCCCACCAACTCGTACTTTTCCTGGATCCACGCTTACCTTTATCTGAAGTTCCAGGTTCTGGGCTTGCCTCTGTCTACAGATAGTGCCATCTCACAACTGTTCACAGTTGGCCTGAAGCAGCTTCCTGGGCTGCTTTTTTCTTCTACTTGAGATATGTCATCTGGATTTCTGATCTTATGGCCTCCTTTCAGTTGTTGGGGAGCTCCTCCTGCTCCTAGCTATGTTGAACAGGCAGTTCAGCTCTTTAAGTGAGTCTGCAGGGAGACATTACAGTTTTGTTACTTGGCCACCATCTTCCTGAAGGTCTTTTTACATCTTTTTCTCTGCCATGTATCCCTGCTTTTCAGGAAAGAGTTTGCTAAAAAGCCATAAGCAGTACCCAAGTGACAGCCTGGATATTTGCATGCTTTGAGATTTCTTCCACCAGATCATGTATACTGCCCTTAATATCAATTTAAGTGAAGTCTGTGGAAGAGGGCAAAATGCTATTTTCGGCCACAGTATAGGCACGTGTGTTTTTTAGACCAACTGCGATACAGTCCTTCCCATATGAAACTTTTTGAGCCTGTTCTTTCTAATCCACACTTTTATCAGTATCAGCATGTCTTGTGTTCTGACCAGAATCTCCCATCATGCTCAGTTCAGAGCACTACAAAGCTCCTCTACTGACTATCTTCAAACCTTTCCAATCTACATCCCCAAAACAGTTCCAAAAGCTTCCAAACCACTTGTCAGGTAAAGTCACACAACAACCCCACTCCTTGTACTGTTTTTTTGTCTTACTTGTTCTTGCAGTGACAAAATACCCAACATTCATAACTTAAGGGAGGAAAAATTTGTTTTAGCTCACAATTTCAGAGAGCCTTACAACAGCAACAAAACCATGAAGGCTTATGACAAAGACCAGCTGGAAAGCTTCTTACCCTGTTGGAACGGTAGCCAGGTTTGTGGGGAGACTCAGTTAAAGGCTAAAAGCCAGAAGAAGCTGTAACAGTGTTTCTTCTTCCATTAATTACTTCAGCCAGATGGTCACACCCAGGTGTCCCTCCCTCTTTTCCTTGCCCAAGTCAAGCATCTGTCCCTTCCATTTAGTTACACACAGTTCCAAGTGCATGAGGCTTTGGGGTGGGGCATTCAAGATCCAGACAATAGTAGTGTCCATTAAAATGGTGCTTCAGAGTTTATGCAGACATTAGTAGCAGAACCTGTGAATTTCAGTTCCTTAGTTGTTGCTAGTGTCCCTTTTGTCTTGTTCTTCAGTGTGGTCTGAATTTGTGTTGAGTGTTAGTCATTAGCAGAAATGCAAATGCCCTTTCTAGATTTGTCAGTTACACTTCTCAGCATCCCCTCTATTGTAATCTATGATCCTTGAGAAGGGGAAGAAAACACCATCTTTTCGAGCAATAAGTTACTGTTGCTGTAGTGTATATTACTGTGATAATAGACTTCTTAAAATTCTTTCAGGGTTTGAAACTATTCTCGAAGGGCTGTTTGGACCTGCATTACTGAAAGATCTCAGTTTATTTAAAGGTATTGAAAACACTTTTGATATTTCAAATATTTCTGTTATGTATTTATACTTAAGAAATCTTTTTAGCTTCATTTGTGGTCTATTCTCATGTGTCTAGCAGGGTATATAGGGTCATGTAGGCATCTTTTTGTTTTTAGTGTTTAGTAGTTAATATATCTGTGAATAGCACTTTATAAGTAGTGAAGAGTTAGGAATTAAAAGAAGACATTTTCTTCCATTTCCTCCTTCTCCTTCCCACTCCCCTTAAAGTAGTAGGAATTGACCCTGAAGTCTTTGCACTGAGATCTATCCCTAGCCCTTTCTTATTTTTGAGACAAGATTTCACTAAGTTGTATAGGCTATGTGCGAACTTGAATTCTTCCTGCCTCAGCCTTCCTGAGTGATGGGATTATAGGCATGTAGCACCATACCCAGTTTAAATGAAGAATTTTGAGTTAAAAATTTACAGTGTGCGGGGTTGGGGGGTGGGGCTGGATGGAAGAATGGCACCATGGTTAAAGTGCATGAGACCCTAGGTTCAATTCCCCAGCACCACATAAAAGCTGGGTGTGGTGGCACATGCGGGTAACCCAGCACTGGGAGGCTGAGGTGGGAGGATTGCCACAAGGCTAGTCTGAGCTACATAAGAAGTTCAGAACCAGCCTGGGCTACAAAGTAAGACCCTATCTCAAAAAATAAATAAATAAAACTTACAACATGGTTTGGTATGTAGCTCAATAAAAGAGTATATTCTTAGCAAGCACAAGATCCTGATTTTAATCCCCAGAGCCACAAGAATTTTAAGACAAACCTTACTACTTGAGTTTTTCTAAAATAATAATTTTAGAATTAGTTACTAAATATTTTCTGAGAAATGATTTATTGCTAATTTGCTATTCTTATTTTTGCAGAGTGTGAACCTGAAAACATTTCTGATTGGACTTTTGATGAAAATTGTCTTTTCTGTTGTTTGGGAAGAGATAAAGTAAAGGTAACCAAGAATCTTCTAAAACTTCGGTCTGTTATGGTATTTTAAAATTTCCTTTATAAAAAATGACACTTTGTTGTAGGAGTTGTAGGAAGAGAAAGTAATTTATAAAGAACTTGATAGCACCTTTGGGTTTCCAGTTTAAACTATTTCAAGTCTCTTTATTAGCCTATGGGGAAAAAATCTGTCCTGGCATTCATTGCTTTATATGGTTCACTAGGCAGAGTAATTAAGTAGGTCTGAAATGGTTGTGTTTGTCTTAAATATAAAATGTATAATAATTGAGCAAATGAAAGTCATTTGTAATACAAAAAGAACAGTAACATAGATCTGGATTAAGCAATTAATTTATGTCAGTTCACAGTGTTGTATTTTATGCTTTAATGTAAGATTTTTCTTCATGCTTGGGCATGACTACTATTTATATTAAGTTATTAGCTGAGCTTTGTGATTTCTGTTGCTTTGTGTTAAACAGAATTTTGGTTTTGAAACATTTCACTTGTTAAAACCATTAATGAAATCTTGTTTCTTTGTGTGGTAACCTCTATTTTCTGTTTTAAAGCTGTGAAAACATTTTGATTCCTTCTTTCCTGAATACTCTTTAAGTCATTGACAAGGTTCTGCCCATTCCTTCCACTAATGTGTTTCTAAAATTTTATTTATTTAAATTTACAGTAATCACTGTAGTTCAGACCTTCAGCATCCGAAGTAATATGATTGGTCTTTGTTTTCTTCAGACTGTTAAATACTGCTTCCAAGTTAAATGTCTTAGCTCTGCTCACACCTCTAAGGTAGAATGGAAATACTACCCTATACTTAGAGTTAAGTGAGTTCTCATTGTCTTCTGAGTTTATCAACCAAACCCCAGAGCTTTATCATCTGCAATTCAGGCTTCCTTTTTTACCCCCTTAATGACACGTCCCTAATCTTTTCTAGTTTCCTTTCAACTAAATTGCACACCTGATCATTTGTATTTAACTACAGGGTTTTGCTTGTCTTTGGATTGCAATATTATATACCCATTCTGTGTAACTTGGAAGTTCCCTTGTTTTTACTTTCAAGCCCCTCCCTACCTGTACATGGCACATTTATACTCCATTGTTCTTTCACCTTTCATACGTTTTGATAAATGTTAAGTCAATTCTTGGTCAGTTCATACTCTGCTTTATTGTATTCATACTTCATTATGCTTGCATTTTGTCTTTGTACCTACATTGTCAGCTATAGAAGACTGGACCATGTTGTATGTTTCTTTATACTCCTGTGTATATAGCCACTGTATCACTGCTTATGATTGTTGGCAATTTGCTTTAAAATCTGAATGTGATCATGTAACTAGTTGAAGAGCTTTTTGTTTTCTTTTATGGCATTTCTTGTTTTCTTCATGAAAGGTTATCTCTGATTTTTTTTTGTAATATGTTTTTGTTGAGTTGGTGACATATTTTAAAATTTAATGTTGTTTCAAAGCTGGGCATGGTGGCGCATGCCTGTAATCCCGACACTGAAAGTCTGAGGCTGGAGGATTACTGTGATTTGAGGCCAGCCTGGATGGGTAATATATTTCAGGGACCAGCCTGGACTACAAAACCAGATCCTGTCTCAAAAAAAACTTTAAAATCTAATGTCGTTCTAAAAAGGAGAGATTATAAAATAAAGGAGTGGGGGCTGTAGGTAGGCATAGCTCAGTGGTTGAGAGTTCTTGTTTGCAACTGCAGTGCTCAGGGTTTGATTTCCCAGCATCACATAGGATGGGTGTGGTGGCATAGGACATACCATTTAGAAAATGAATGGATAAATAGAAAATAAAGGTCTGCACTAGTGGACTGAGAACAGTACCTACCATTGTTTGATAGTAGAGTACAGTTTATGTAGTATGAGAGTTTCTATTACTACATGATATAAAATATTGAATGAGTATTTTAAGGAGAAAATGCAGAAATAGAGGTTATGAGACAATCTAGTATTTACAAGCTGATTTTTACTGGCTGGAGTTCTGTAGTTTCAGTTGATGGTTCTATCTAGAAAGAATATTTCCATTTGAAAACTGGTTTGAGAAAGCTGTGTTCTTTAATTAGACACTGTTCTGTCTTTGGCGTTTATTGTTTTCAGAGAGAGTGCCATATATTTATAATGAAAAATCGGAAAGAAAAGAGCTTAGATAATGTAAATTGTCCCCAGTATATAATTTTCATTGTGTTAGGTTTAAAGTGGTTATACTGGGAGCATCTCATCTGAAACAGTTTACAATCTGGTAATTAAATATATCCATTTACTTGAACCCTAACTTAGGAGGAAAAAAGGGAAATACTGGAAAGCATGACAGTATTGAGCATAGTACTGGAATCCTGACTTTGAACTTGTCGTGATGAGATAACATAGGTAATACTTAGGAAAACTCCTGGAAATAATTTCCTGACATTTGAAAAAGAAGTGAAAATTATGCATTTTTTTACTTAATTGAATTTTTAGTGAATACTAGGCTATGAGAATGGATAAAATAAGTGTGTTATATATTTTTTCATTTTAGATTATACATGTGAAAAAAACTGTCCTGTATTCTTCGGGAAAGAAAACTAGAGATTCACTTAGATTATAGGAGTAATCTGAGGGAAACATGTTCTAACACTCCCAGTGGATTTTTGAAAGGAACCATTGATAGTATTTAGGCTTATATATACCCCACTAGGTTTTTTTCTGTGTATACATGTATATGATAAAGCCTAATTTATAAGTTAGACACAATAAGAGATTAATAACAGTAACTATTAATATAAGACAGTTACAACAGTCAGAACACATTTCTGTTTATGCCTTTCACTCACAAATGCCATTCCCTTTGTAACTAATAATTTATCATGTACCATGACTGTAACTTTTACATTCTGAAGTTCAGCAGTAAAACTAGCATCAGTTTCTCTTTATTACTTCAGAAATTCATGGATAGATTTGTTTTGCTATCAGTGTGAGCATCCTCAGCATATGATTTGTTTTCTTTGCTTGTTAAGTCAAAAACTTTGACCTTTTGACTTACAGAGACAGACACTCTGTGCATCTCTTTGGCATGTTGGAATTGCCGTCCATGCTTCTGTTGCGCTTTGGAGGTTTTACTGAGTAAACTAAGAAATATTTGGACACCAGCACTGTGATACTGCCACTCTTTATCTAGTAACTGAGTGCAAAGGGCCTGTTGGACTGGTAGTGTAAATAGCATGTGTTGTGGTTTGGATCTGGAATGCCCCCCAGAAATCTCATGTTCCTATGGGTGCTATGTAGAGTTGGGAGATGAGGGCTGGCTGGAAGGGGCGGGTGCTTGGGGATTGACCTGGAGGGGCGTGTACCTGTTCTACATTTCCAGACTGGTCTCAGTTTTGTCATGCTGCTTTGAGGATCTCTGTCTCTGTGCTCCAGCTCTGTAGCTCAGGCCCCACCATATGAATTTGCCATTTTCCAGGTGCTGACCTGTGAATGGACTGTGACTTTCTGAAACTGTAAGCTACAATTAATCTTTACTCCCTAAACTTGTAAACATCAGGTAGTAAGTAACAATGACAAAAAAAGTAACTAAGACAGCCTGGATATTTTGGACATAACGAAGATTCATATTCCAGGTGGAATGGTGTGAGATTTCTTGACACTGCTCTGAATGGCCCCCATTTAAAATTTAAGAATTGAATTGTTTATTCCTGGAATTTTCTACTTTGGAACCATGATTCACCATCAACACCTGAAACTGGAACACAAAACCATAGCAAAGGGCCACTACTGCAGTAAACAGTGAGTGGTGGAGCTATGCTGTAGGACCTAACAGGTTTTTTTGTTTATTTTGTTTGGTTTGGTTTGGTTTGATTTGACACAGGGTCTTGTTCTTTATTTCAAGCTGGTCTTGAATTCACTTTGTAGTCCAGGCTGGCCTTGAAATCGCTAGCTTTTCTGTCTCAGCCTTCTAGGGCAGGGATTATAGGGGCACATTACCATGCCCAACTTACATGGTGCTGGGGAATCAAACCCAGGGCCTTATGCTTGTTAATCAAGTGTTTTAACTGCTGAGCTGTATCCCCAGACCCTACAGAATATAGTTTTGTTTTCAGAATATAATTTGTCAGAGAAAGGCAGCTACTATTTTTTTTGAGCATCTACTACTCTGTGTCAGTTGCTTTTCTGTGTTACCATTTAACCTTCAGAACAATTCACAACAGTTGATTAAAAGTGTCCTGTTTTTATATTAATAAATAAAGTGATGGGAAACATCAGAGAGATTTAACTTATGGATGAAGTTAAGGTTGGGATATGATGTCTTGTAGAATTCACACAGTTTAATAGTAACACAAAGAACCAAGATAGAGGAATTGAGGAACAAGATAAAGGGGACTTAAATGTTGTGTAATTGGATAGAGGTAAAGAATAAGAGGTGAACCAAGCCTGACTATAATGGCAAGAACCAATCTTAGCTGTATTAGGAATCTCTTTTGAGTGTGTCTAAAAGCATTGCTTGCTGCTTGCTTGCTTACATCTTTCCTTCTTTCTGTTTGTTGGGCAAAAAGTATGCAGTTCATAGGTATAGTTATAAATCATGTAAGCATTAAAATGCAATCATAAAAGTCCATAGAATTATTAAATGAGTTACTAAGTAATCAAGAGACTTCATAAACTTGGAAAATTGTAATATAAATAGCTGTTTTCAGTGCTTGCTTGTGCCAAATATATATTCACAATTCTCTGTTCATAACTTATCCTCATTAGGGTTTTGAACTTTTTTAAAAGCATGTTTTAATAATTGAAAAATCCTTCAATTAATCTGTGTACTCCTGTTATGGTTTGGATCTTGAATGTCTCCCAAAAGTGTCATGTATTTGGATATAATGGGTTATCTGTGAAATCATGTGCTGTTAGGAGATTGGGGCATGATCTAGAGGGATGGATAGTGTTCATGTGGATTACAGGTATGTTGTGGAAAACAGGTGTGTAGCAGGTAATAGATTATAGGTATGTGCTGAATTATAAATTTACAGATGTGTCGTAGGAACACTGAGGCTGGACCTAGAAAGGGCAGATCACCGAGAGGACATGAAAGAATAAATGCGACTTCTCCCTTCCTTTGGGGAATTGGCTTTCTGTGTACAATCCTGTGAAGAACTGACCCCACCTCTGTGTGTGCCTTGTGCTTCCACTGTTGCTGGCCACTTATGAGTGGACTGTGACCTTCTGAAACTATCATCTAGAATAAACATTTCCTCCTTAATTTGTGCATGTGAGATATTCCATCATAACAAAAAGTATCTAAGATAACTCCCTTTAGCTAATTTCCCAAATATTAAAATTTTATATAACCACAGTACATTTTTATTTAAAAAATCAGGAAGTCTGCTACAGTACTGTTATCTATTCTGCAAACCCTTTGAAATGATCAGTTATGCCAGTGTCATCCTTTTTCTGGTCCATGAGGGCAATATAGGATCAGACATTTTATGTTGAATATCTCCTGTTGCCCACCTCTTGCCCACCTCTACCCTCCCAGTACTAAGGATCGAACCTAGGGCTGTTGTGCTGAGCTATATCCCCAGCCCTGTTTAGTTTTTATTTTGAAACAAGTGTCTCACTAAGTTAGGATTAAAGGTGTGAGTCACCATACCTGGGCTCATCTCTGTTTTAGTCTCATAGTTCTTAGTTTTGCTCTGCCTTTTACAATGTTAATAACTGTGAAGACTTCTTAAAAGTTAATTTGTAGACCTCCACTAACTTGAGTTTATTTGATGATTCCTTATGATTAAGTACGAACTATGCATTTTTGGAGCAGGAATTTCATAGAGCTGTTGTATCATCCTTAGAATATTATATCAGAAAGCATATTGTGATACTTAGCTTAAGGTGCCTTTTGGCCAGTTTCTCTACTGTAAGGTTTCTATTTTTTCTCCTTTTAGCTTATAGGTCTGTTAGGAGGAAATACTGGGATGTTTATGCCTGCTTTTTTTCATTGTACCCTTTTAAAAATTTATTGATTTTAGTATCTATTGATAAATAGTGCCTGAAAAAGTTATTACTGTGATATAACAAACTGGAGACTTTTTACTATTTCTTCTACATTTTATTAGTTGAAATTTTGTAAGGAAGAATTTTCCTCTCTCCAGTGACAGATGTTGGAGCCAAACCATAGGTATCTGTCTTTCGGTCTGCAGCCGTCATGTTAAGATGTGTGACTAGATCATGTTGTGTTGTATTGGGCATTTCATAGGTTTTTTTTTTCTGATTTGTGGATCTGCATCAGTTAAAAGTTGAGATATGTCCTCTTAATGTCTATAAATTTCATTGCTGTTTGTATACATTGAAAGTTTGTAGTGGGAACAGATTTTCTCTTTCTAGTCTATAACCTGTATTTTTAGTGTATATAATAGTGCAAGCTTATTCAGCCTTAATTGATAAAACTTGCTCTGCATCATCTTGTACTACAGTATCATAAATTATGAGGTATTCATAGTGTTACATGTAAGAAGCTGTGGATAAAATTTTCAAGTCCTGGTTTCAGTCTCTGGCACCTCCAAAACAAAACAAGATACCAGAATTTAATACATAATTAATCAGCCACTTATAAATCTTAAATTGTGGGACCTAACCTTGTGTTTTCTGAGTCCTTTTATATAGATTATTTAGAAGGATGATGAAGAACCACTTGACACAGTGAATCATTTTTGAGACCAAGATCATATACACTAAAGAGGAATTTCCCCTCTTATGTTTGGTGGATTTGTCTGGGAAACAAATAGGGTCAGAGAAATTATTAATTGGTGATTAATTCTGCTTCACTCAGTTTTAAGTGATCAGAGTTAGCTAACTAATAATCAGCGAAATTTATGAAATGTCTGATTTGATGATTGACCAAGAAAGAGAACAAGAGAAGTAAGAGACTTGATTCTCACTCTTGGGAAAGCTATGGATAGTTAAAGCAAAGAGAGATTCGTATCATAATCCAAAGAAGATTCAAATTGTCCATCCTTTGTTCCCAGAGCCAAAGCTCTTACATAGGTAGGAAACATTGAGAATAAAATCTCCCCTCCATGTCCTCTATCCTTTTAAAGCAGAATGGGAATATTAGAAAATATAGGCACCGTAACAGTTGAGAGTCGTGATAAATAACACTAGAGCAGCTTAATCAAGGAGATGTAGCTCACCTTTGAATATCAAAAGTAGATCTTTATTTTTGGTAATTGTTTTTAGAATGCAGTAGAGAAGCACTTACGCTAAGAATCTCTAAGAGGCTCTTGTAATAATCCAGAAAATGAACCTGAACTAGGGTCATGATAGGGAAGATGGGGAAGAAAGATTGGTGTAGACATTCTGGAATAAAAGTATTACAGTACTTAGTGATTATTTGAATATGTAGGTAAGGAATATGTAGAAAAGTGGTAGCCTGCTTCCTAGCCCAAGTGAAAAGCCAAATGTGCAGTGGCCATTTTACTGAGGAGAATGATTAAGTTACTACAAAGCAGCTGGTGATGAAAGTGAACATGTTATTGGAGTGACTGGTAGACAAGGTTGTGTAAATAAAGTGAAATATGAGGTCTGGGATGAATATGATGATTTCCAAGTTTGTATGATAATTAGCATATCTGAGTAGGTCATATCTTTGAGAGGTAAAGTGTGGAATATTAAGACTGATAGAAAAACCATTTTAGGAATTAGGGAGGATCATCAAATTGGAAAAAAAGATACAATTGTAGAATAAATGAGCTGTCCATTTTGCATTAGATTATTTTGTGTCCTTATGCTGTATAATGAGTAGCAGGATGAGTTGTCATGTTTGCTGCATTAACAGGGGCTTCTCTACCATTTTCAAAAATGGACCTTAAATGAATTGAACAAGTTATCTCCAAAACCTACTTTAAGAGAATAGCTTCCCAATACTACCGATTGTGGGAATCAGGAAAAGTATAATTGTTAATAACTAAGTAGGAGTTGGGGGAGTCAAAATTGGTGGTGTACGACGAGTTTGAAAAGTTGTTGGTGAAAGGAATGCTGAAGAAAACAGAACCATAAGAAGGACAGGCAGAGAGAGTAAGTCATGATTTTTGGAGGCAAAGGAGGACGCTTAAATAAATACCTGCAGTCTTGGAAGAATCTGAAGGACAGAAAGAAATGAAGAAAAGCTGTTAGAATGAGGATTATGGACCAAGGAGGCGGGATTGTAAGAGAACCAACAACAAAGTAGTTGCTCAACAGTGATAGGAGATTCCTGTTGATACTAGAAGGCAGTCATTGTTAAGTCTAGACACTAACAATTGACAGGAACTTAAAGGGCAATTATCTGTGGACCCTGCCTGGCCTAATTGTCTACAATGAGTGCAAAAAAATAAGAAACTTGGGGCTGGGAGAATAGCACTGACGTTAGCGTGCTTGCCTAGCAACCACGAGGCCCTGAGTTCAATTCCCAAGTACCACATAAACCAGGCTTAATGGCATAAACCTGTAATCTCAGCACTTCGGAGGCTGAGGCAGGAAGATTGCTGTGAGTTTGAGGCCAGCCTGGGCACTTACTGAGTTCAGGACTGGTCTGGACTAGAGTGAAACCCCGCCTCAAAAAGAAGCTGGAGTGGGGAAAGAAAAAGCAACTTTCATATATATGAAGGTGTTATTTTTTAAAATATGTGGGTGGGAAGAGATATAGACTGTAAGTAACTTACTCTTCACTTGAATTGTTGCTCAGAGTTTTCTGGTTATACAAATAAGAGAAAATGTAAAATTTCAAGAAAATTAGTGAGATTGTTTAGCTATTTGTTTTTAAAAGCAGAGAAGTTATTAAAACCTTTCCAGCTAAATTAAGCCATGTTTTTATCAGTGTCAGATTTTGTCAACTCTGAAATTCTGCATTGATTCTCTAAAGCCTTTTTCTTACATGTTGCCTGAAGGGATTCTTGTAATTAGTGTTATGAATAAATTTAGAATATCCCTAGTTATACACAAATTGGAGTTAGAAGGTGTTCTTACATTATGTATGACTCAGTTTTTAATATAGATCGAGTCAGTCTTTTCTTTCTTTCGGCCCATAAATTCAGGCCTTTGCTTCTCTTCTTTCTTATGAACTGATCTTTATATGTTAGCCTCTCTCCTTGTCTCGCCTCTCTATTGAGAGCTTGTGTTTGTTGTGCTTCTTTTCTCATTGTCTGTTTTTGTATGGGTTTTTTTTTATTCTTTCAAAATTATTTGCATTCTCTTTATAGACTGTATCTTGACTTTTTTTAATGTAAGTTTAGTAGTGTTAAGTAGATGCATTGTACAACCACAACAGAACTCCAGGACTTTTCATCTTGCAAAATTAAAACATTATATCCATTAGTATTAGGAGCTGGGATTGTAGCTTTGTGATAGAGTGCTTGCTTAGCATGCAGAAGGCCCTAATTTTGATCTCCAGGGTCTCAGAGCAAAATAAAAGTTTTTAATTCCTTAAATAATTCCTTCATGTGTTCCTCCCTTTAGCCTCTGACAACCATTCCACTTTTTCTCTCCTCTGGGTCTGACTAACTTTTTTTGATATCTTATGTAAGTAGATTCATAGAGTATTTGTTATTTTGTGATTCGCTTGTTTCACTTAACACAATGTCCTTATGATTTTTCCATTTTTGTACCACGATTTTCTTCCTTTAAAGGCATAATATTCTAATATTTATATGCTGCATTTTGTTTATACATTTATCTATCAGTGGACACTACTGTTGCTTCTGCCATTAGCTCTTGTAGATAGTGCTCCTACAAAGAATGTGTTCAGATACTTCTTGGAGACTTTTCAGTTCTCATGTGTATATATCTAGAAATGGAATTATTGGATCATGTGGTAATTCTCTAGGTTTTTGAAGAACTGAGGCTGTTTGTCTGTGTCTCTAGAGAATATCTATTAAGGCCTTTGCCCATTTTTGGATCTAGTTTCTTACTGTTGAATTGTGGAGCTTTTATATTCTAAATATTAACTCTATCAGGCAAATGATTTGCACGTTTTATAGTTTGTCTTTTGTTAGTAATGGTTTTTGATGCACAAAATTTGTTGTCTGTCTTAACTTTTTTATGTTGTTTCTGAGCTTTTTGGTATCATATCTAATAACATTGTCAAATGAAACACCCTGAATCATCTGTTTTCTTTTATAAAAGTTTCAGTTCTTAATTTAGACATTTTTGATCTAGTTAACTTTTATATATTCTCTAAGATTAAGAGTTAAGTTTTCAGGTTTTTTTTTCTTTTGCATGTGGATATCATCCACTTTTCTGAGCACAGTTAGGTGGGAAAAAAAAGTCTTTTCTCCCATAGGGTGGTCTTTACACCTTTGTTGAAAATCATTTGTCCATATATGTGAAGAGTTATTTCTGGGCTTGTTCTCCCCTGCTTTGAGGAGCAGGGGCATCCCTTGAGATTCCATGTGAATTTTAGGATGAATTTCTCTATTTCTGCAATAAAGAGATTTTTGATAGGGATTACGTTAAATCTGTTGATCATTTTTGGTAATATTAACATAATATTGTCTTTTAAATTAAATTTCCTCTGTTTCTAATTTCTAAAGTTAGAATCGACAGCTATGTATTTTATTCATTACAAATTAACAGCCAGTCTGAGAGAAACATGGGTGCTAAGTGAAGCAAAGAAACTTTAGCTACAAATACTGTTTTTAAGAAGGAATTATAGTACAGTGGGAGGAAATAGGAAGCATGTAATACAAGTTTTAAAACTTGTGTGAGTAGTATGAATAAAATTGGATAGCTTAGGAAAAAGTGAGATAACCCTTAGCAAGACTTTATTAATGCCATTGTCTCAGATACGCAGTTTGATATTCTTAGGTTTATAATGATCTTGGAGAAGTTGGGATATTCACCGTCATTATAGAGACTAGGTAGAAGTTTGGGAAGTCTTCTGATGGAGATTGGACTGTGGATAAAAATTGGAGCTTGTTACAGTTTGTATTTAGAATGTGTACCCCCGTACCAACCCCCGCCAAAGCCTCATGTATTTGGAATTGTGTGTAACTGTGTGGGAGGGCCTGCCTTGAAGCAGGAGATGTTTAAGGTTTGATCTTGGAAGTATTGGGGCGATTTGTTGAGACTGGGGATTGCCTAGGGTAGAGATTTCAGGTGTTAGTCATTGATTTGTGGTCCAGGAAGTGAGGGAGAGGCAACTGGCAGCTTAAAGTACTTGAAGAAGAAACACTGTTGCAGCTTCTTCCTGGGAAACCTGATCTGCTCATTCCTGCTTGACTTGGCTTCTATTTGGAATGAGCAGCTCTTCAGCCTCTGCCATGTGCCTTCACTCTTGCTGGCTGCCCCATCAACGGTATTTGTGTGTGAGAGACCTTCTGAAACATGAGCTAAATAAGCCTTTCCTCCCTTAAATTGTGTATGTTGATTATTTTTTCACAGCAACAAGATAAGTAATTAAGACAGGGCTATATAAACTGAATTTTCAACCAGTAGAACTATGTAAGAAATTCTCGGAGTTTCTTTTGTGGAAGTGGCTTGCATTTGTCTTTTTAATGTTTTGAATAGCTTGTACATGTATAATGAAAGGGAACTATTATCAGCAAATGCCTATTAGAGAAACTGAAGATTAACAAGTGACTACCTACCCTTTAGGCTTAATTCCTGTGAACGGTAGTAACAGATACAACAGTCATTCTTCAGGCTAGGGGTATAACTCAGTGATTACATACTGCTTGCCTAGGAAGCTCCAGACCCCAGGCTTGATCCCTCCAGCACCACATAAAAGCCGGGCATGGTGGCACATCCCTTTAATCTCACCAAGTGCACCTGGGTGGCTGAGACAGGAAGATTGCTGTGAGTTTTAGCCCAGCCTGAGCTCCATAGAGAGTTCAGGATCAGCCTGAATTACAGAGCAAGATGCTGTCTCAAAAAGAAAAAAGAAAAGAAAAAGAAAGAAAAGAAAAGAAAAAACATTCTTGGTAGGTTTATTTTACACTTTGTAAACCACTACATTTAACTCTGGTGTATATTCAGACTTCAGGTTTGTTCTTGTTAGTCTGCTTAGCAAAATTGAAGAAAGCAACTGACATACAGCAAAACTGCATTAAGCACAATTCATTCTTTGTTTATGTAAAGAGCAGTAATTCAGGCAAAGACTTTCTGTTAAATAATTGACCATAAAGTATATGGGCATTTAAAATGCTGACATTTAAAATTATAAGAGGTTGGGAACTGGCATTTAAATCAATGAGCTACATCTTTTCAGCTCTTTTTAGCTCATTGCTCTAAATGTCAGTAAGCCATGGGTAGCAGGCATGGTATAGCTATAGACTCGGGATTTAGGAGACTCTTCTAACATTATTACAAAACTTGGATGAGCACTTAAATTTTTAATAACTCTATATAGTCAGTGGTATGAATTCAAAACAATACTGTGTAAGTTTGGAGAATGTGGGCACAGAATGGGCATTTAGACAAGGGTGGCTTTAAAAGATCACCCTTTCAGTTTTGTATTACTCTTGTTGAGATATCTAGGCTGTCCTACCCTCCCCAGATTAAATTTGTCATTCCTTCTCTCATATTTTCATATTTTCCTCATGTACTCTCAGAAAATAACAAATATGTCAGTGTCCTCCTCTAGTTGTACTACCCTAACATCTAAACTCATAAGGTAATGAATTAAGAGTTTAAAAAGAAGCTAAAAAATATTCATCTTGGGGTGGAGGAATAGCTCTGGTTAAAGTGCTTGCTACTTCAGTTCAGTTAGCCAGAACCACATAAGCTGGGTGTGGTGGTGCAAACCTGTAATCCCAGCACTTGGGAGGATGGCTCTGTGTTCGAGGCCAGACTGCGGTATATATTTCAGAACCAGTCTGCACTACAGAGTAAGACCTTGGCTGAGGATTTATTGCAGAACAGTTCTTCATGGCATGGTAGACAGAAAGCCAAGTGAATAAAGAGCCCATGGATGTATGGAGATAAAGAGAAGGGAAGAACTCTCCCAGGAAAATCTGTAACAATGTTTTTTCCTACTTCATTTCCTTAGTTCAGGTAAAAGTCAGTTGGCTACCCACACCTAGAGTGGGTGCTGGTCCCTTATTTCTTGGCCCACAAGCCAGTAGCACAAACTTGAAAACTCTGCCCTATACCCCACCCCCAAAGTTGACATAATACCTCTGGGTCAAGCCTCAGGCACCTGCCTCTTCCAGCCAGTCCTGACCTCCCAACATCTACTGTTTCATAGGCGTCCCAGTATATCCAAACACATGAGGCTTTCGGGGGACATTCCAGATCCAAACCATACCAATTCATTGTGTAAGTTTTAACTTCATTCATTGCTAAAGATCTTGGAGAAATATAACATGTCTCCCTTAATCAGGGGCCTGCAAAGGATAACCTATCACTAAATCTAGCCTACCATCTGTTCCCATAATGCCCTGGAGATAACGAGTTTATTTAAAAAGGATAGAGAGGAGAGTATACAACAGATACTGTGTTTGGTCTTCACACCTGAAGTATTTGCTACCTAGCACATAATGTAAAATTCTTTATAGTTTTTTTTTTTGTGTGTGTGTGTTCTTGGTTTTTTTTTGTTTTGTTTTTCCAAATTTTTCTACCTCCTCTGTGCTAAAAACGAGCTTTCTACCACTGAGCTACAAACTTGGCCCAGTTATTCTATCCTTAATATTAGAAGCCTGAATGTTAGCTTCCTGCTAAATTTCTTTATTCTTACCCTGGTGTTGGAAGTCAGCAAAGTATACACAGATGTACAAGTTAATGGCAGGACAGCTGGGATTATGAGAAAATTATAAGAGACAAATCTGTCAGGTAGGAAGAAAGTAGAACTAAACATTTGTTCATCTCCGTTAAAGAAAATAATTTCACATTTACAGAAAGTTGCAAGAATGATATGAAACCTCTGCATAACTTTCACCCAGATTCAACATTTGACACTTTGCCACATTTGCCTTGCTGCTTCCTCTTGGTATTTATTCTTGTTCTTTCCTTTTCAGTTATATGAACATGGTTTACTTTAACCACGTGAACACCTTACAAGCACTATTATCCCTCATATCTCTTTGTTGCTAAATATTTAAGTATGCATTTTCTTTCCTGTTTAAGATAAAAAGAGCATCCGCTTAATCACCGAGACAATTATCAGAATTAGAAAGGTTAACCTCAATGTGATACAGATCATCTGTAAATCTTAACAGTTTTTATAGTTGTCTCGTGATCTTAGTTAAAAATCCAATTTAGAAGAAGCATTCTTTTAAAAAGACAGATTTGAGTCATTTATAGGAAAAATGGATGCATCTTTAAGCTATTATTATGCTTAGTGAAATAAATCAGACATAGAAGGTTAAATATCACATGGTTTCTCTAATATGAGAAAATCAAACCATAAAAAGTAGAAGAGATGGAAGAAAGTAAGAAGATAGACCTTGTGGAGTGGAGAGTGGAGGGGGATATGAAGGAGAAGGGGATGGATATGTATATTTTAAAAATGTATTTAGGGCTGGAGGAAAAGTACAGTGGTTAGAATGCTTGTGTAGCAAGCTCATCGCTCTGTATTTGATTACCCAGCACCACATAAACTGGGTGTGGTGATGCATCCTGTAATCCCAGCACTCAGGAGGATGAGGCAGGACAGTTGCTGGTAGTTTTCGTAGTGAGTTTAAGATCAGCCTGAACTTTTTGAGACTTTATCTCGAAAGAAAAGAAAGAGATATATACTTGTACACCAAAAAAGTAGTTAATTAAAAATTAAAAATTTTATTTTCATTGTACTTCAGTTCCTTTATCTGGAACAGCTCCTCAGTTATTTTATCAATTGACCCAAGACAGTATCTCACTTTGTATTCCAGACTGTTACTCTACTCATTATGGAGCCCAAGCTAGCCTTGAACTGACAATAATCATCCTGCCTCACCCTCATGAGTGGTAGGATTACAGGCATGTATGACCACACTCAGTTTATGTGGTGCCTCAGAATTGAACTCAGGGCTTTGTGCTTGCTTGCTAGTCAAGTTCTCTAATGATGGAGATATTCTTTCAGCCTTTGTTTATTAATTTTAGTGACTGGCATTTTTGAGGAGTTTAGACCATCAATGTCCAACCTCTCAACTGGCCTGAACCACACTGAGAAGAGAAATTCTGTTGCATTACACATAAAAGAGATATAAGCTGGGCGTGTTGAT
The DNA here is from genome assembly GCA_004027205.1 of Ctenodactylus gundi. Taxonomy (NCBI): domain Eukaryota; kingdom Metazoa; phylum Chordata; class Mammalia; order Rodentia; family Ctenodactylidae; genus Ctenodactylus; species Ctenodactylus gundi. The sequence goes on along the minus strand of PVKB01003817.1, from coordinate 143,539 downwards.
GCATGCCTATGATCCCAGCACTTAGAAGGCTGAAACAGGAGGGTTGTTAGTTCAAGGCCAACTTAGGAGTACATAATGATATCCTGTCTCAAAAACAAAGTGTGTGTGTGTGTGTGTGTGTGTGTGTGTGTGTGTGTGTGTGTGTGTGTGTGTGCGCACGCGCGCATGCATATACCTATGTAGTATATAAGTAGCAGTTTCCTTTAAAATTTTTTTTGAATTATAATCACTGTATTTCACCTTGTCAAGTTGCACAGGTGTGTGTAATGTCAGATACACTGTTGTTTGTCCATCATGAGTGCAGTCATGCATTGCCACAAATAATGCAGTCAGGTTTCCCTCGTGTGGGGAAATTGTAGAGGTGAGCCCACCAGGGGGAGCCTCGACCTGGGAAAACGACATTCATGATAATGATCATAATAGTGTCTCCCCTGCCTGGCACATGACTTGACTCTGAGTAGGTAGGAGGCTCAGGAAATAGTTAAAGAAGATTGTACTCACCCCTGTACAGCTTTGTTTTGTCATCTATGCAGTCTGCACTCTGCACTGTGAGACTTGAGCAGTCTGCACTCGCAGTGCACAATCAAATCATAAAAAACATGGTCAGAAAAATCATAACATTTAATGTTTACAGTGTTGTGGAGTTGTCCCAGACTGCAAGTGGCTGGGACATACCTGTCTCTTGGTTTAAGTTGTTTTTTTCCTTGATTAAATTCAGGAGATAGTGCTCATGGCAGGAATACTAAAGGACATTTTGTCCTTAGTGCATTGTATCATGAAGCATACAGTGTGAACTTGAAAAGAAATGTTAACTGTAGACATCAGTTGAGATTGACATTAGCTAAAATAGTTACATTTTGTCCTTCTAATAAGTAATTTATGGGAATGTGCATTGAGACTAAAATATTTTGTCCTTGTCACAGTTTCCTCTGTTAGTTTTATTATTTATGGTAGTTTACCACCTGTAATCCTTATTTTTTTTAAGTTGGAAAATGGTGGTTTTTCAAATACCTCCTATTATTTCCTTACGTTGCAAAAAAAATTGGCTTTTAAGTTGTGAAAATTTTTTCCTTTTCTGCAAGTTGTGGCCCCCCTCCTGTGTTCTGAGGATCTGGCTCAAGGACCTCTTCTGTGCTAAGTAAGCACTCTACCACTGAACTATACCCCCTAAGCCTGGAGCCAGGTTCTTACTCCATTCAGTGGATTATCAGCTAATGCCCGGGGGTTTTGTCAGTGGGACCCCCTTCAGGCTACTCGTTAATTCCTTTTGACATGTCCCCATCTTTTTAATGAATACTTTATTACTTTCTGGAGCAAGATTTAATAGGTTCCTCTTGTCTTTTTTTTTTTTTTTTTTTTTTTTTTTTTTTTTTTTTTTTTTTTTTTTTTTTTTTTTTTTTTTTTTTTTTTTTTTTTTTTTTTTTTTTTTTTTTTTTTTTTTTTTTTTTTTTTTTTTTTTTTTTTTGCTTTATTTTTGTTTGTTTGAGACAAGGTCTGGCTCTGTGCCCCAAGCTAGTCCTGAACTCACCATGGAGCCCAGGCTAGTCTTGGACTCCTGTCAGTCATCCTGCCCCAGCCTCCCATTCCTCCTTTAACAAACTCTAATCCATTTTCCTAAGATCTGCTTCATTTGGTGAAGGGTATTTTTCCACATCTAAATATAAATTCCTTCACAAAGACCAGCCATTGGGCAATAATTGTAGGCCTCTTAGTCTGTTTTCTGTTGCTGTAATTGAATATAGCAGACTGGGCAGTTAGGTTTGGAACTGCTATGTCCCCCAGGAACTGCATTTGGTATGTTGGATGGATGGATCATGGTGGTTAAATAGTTCAAGGGGATTGTTTTATTGCTGATTTCTCATACTAAGTTAGGAGGTTTGACCTGGTTGGGATGGTCACCGGGGGTGTAACCTGGAAGAATATGTCTCCCTCACTGCTTTCATCCTTGTCACCAAGTGAACAGATTTCCTGAGCCTAGGCCCACTACCATATTCCTCTGTTATTACCTGCCAACCACGAACAGGCTGACATTTCTGAGCTGTGAGCTAAAATAAACCTTCCTCCCCTTAAGTTGAGTTTGTCAGGTATTATATCTGAGCAACAAGAAAGTGACTAACACAGCAATTTAGAAGGAACAACCATTTATTCAGCTTACAGTTCTGGAGACTGGAAAACTGAGGATGCAACCATGGTAATGGCCTTGCTGCTGACGTGGATTCTGCAGAGGCCTGAAGTGATGCGGGAATGGCGACAAATGCACGTTCCAAAAGACAGAGCCAAACTTTTAAAATAGACCAACTCGTATAATAAATCAGTATCCATGAATGGATTGATTTATAAGAACTCTTTTAAGAGCCACCTCTTAAAATTCCCACCTGGCTCCTGTTAATGGGGATTAAATTTAACATGAGTTTTTTAAGAGACAAATCACATCCAATCCATAGCAACCTCCCTCTCTTGATTTGTATATATTTGATTTAGTATAAGTAAGGAAATGTCATAAATTTATGACCTTTGACAGTGTGTCCTTTCAAAACACTGTGTATGCGACAAGTAATTGGACTTTTACTTAAAAAGTATGCTTGTTATTTAGGGAAAAGATAATTCACGTGTCAAATGAGGTTTTGAAAATAAGCATCACATTTCTTGTGACATTGAAATGAAGTAATGCAGTACAAGAGCTGAAAGTGACTCATAGTGCTTAATATCTTAAATAGTATTAAGCTTATTTCAGTGATTTTTAAAACACTGAGGTGATATTTACAGTTTGATGAACTTTGTAAAGGTGTACAGTTTCATAACCACCGGCATAATGAAAGGTACAGGGAATTTGTTCTTGTACGCCTTTGTAGTTGACTCAGTTTTGCAGACTTCCAGACCCATGAAATCAAACTAATTTTACTTCAAATTTTATATAATTCTGAATTATATAATTTCTTCTGTTTGACTTCTTTCAAACTTTCTAAGATTTGTACTTGGTCTCATATATAATATTTTAACCTTTTTATTGCCAGGTAATTCTATTTAGCATGGGTACACCACAGTTTATCCATTAATTTTTTTAGGGACTTAACAATTATTTTCAGATGTTGACATTGCAAATCACACATGAGAAGTCCTTTTTTTTCCCCTTTTGTGAAGAAGCTAGGTATGAAATGTAGAGACTTGAGCATATCAGCCCACCCACCCTGTGTCTCTTTATGGTCATATATTTTTATTTCTCTGGGACTTGTACCTAGAATTAAAATTTTTCAATGATGGTACTATAAGTATGTCCTCTCTCTATCTCTGTGTGTATGTTTGTGCATACACATATGTGCACGCATCTGGACATTGAACCCAGCTTGAAATACTTCTGCCTCAGCCACCCAGCTGCTGAGATTACAGGTCTGTACCACTAGGCCCAGCTTATATAATTTGATACTAACCATATGGCTTACAGAAGTGACTAAACAATTTGGTGTTTCCTTTAGCAACGTGTGGTTGCTGTTGACACATTGTCAACATTTAATATTATTGGTCTTAACATTAGCCATTCTCATGACTGTGAAATGATACCTCATAGCTTTTTTATATCTCTAGTTACTGATGAGGCGAAAAGAGTTTACTTTCAAAAGATTTCTGAATCAGTGACTTACAATTCTTGAGGATTTTTAAATTATTATTATTTTTTAATGTCAGGGTCTCACATTTTAGTCTGGGCTGGTCTTCTGCTCACTCATAGCCCCGACTTGCCTTGAACTCACAGCAATCTTCCTCCCTCAGCCTCAGAGTGGTGGGATTATAGCACTGAGCATTTAATCTTTACGTGGGGCTTGTGCTTACTGCATAAGAGCTTTAACCACCAATCCGTGTGTGCCCTCCCATCCCCAGTCACTTCTCTAGTTTCTCAAAGTTCATAATTTTCTGACGTACTTTCTTGCTAAGTGTTTTCTTAGGTGGGGAAAACTGATGGTCACTTTAGCAAATATCACAACTTTGGCAAGATTTAATTGTAAACATGGTAACTTATCTAATATAGACAAAATAATGTTACTTTAACATAACATACTAAAATAAGATTATAGACTTTATAATCTTTAAATTGATACTTTAGGTACCATACTCTTTTTAATGTGAAATTTTTCAGGATTTTCGTTACATAAACAATGTAGACAAATGAAAGCAACACAAAAAGTCTTTTGAGTTATTGATACTATCATTCTAAACCAGGAGCAAATGCAGTAAACTCCTCTCTACTCTTCACGTCTCCCCCATTTTTTTCAGATATCTAAGGAGAGTGTTGAAGGGCAGGGGGAACTACTCTGTGTCCCATAGCTATATATCCGAAAGCTGGAGGGTTGACTTCTAAGTATATATGCTGTCACACTCACAGTATATTTTGATAGGACAAAATCATCAACCATTTGGTGAACAAATTCCTTCATCTTGAAGGAAGCAAATTCTAGATGATGGGAGTTCTGTTTAGTTGAGGAATAATAAATGCAAAGAATTTTTTTGAGTAACAAAAGAATATGTCACATTTTAAGTATTCTTTGCCATGCCATATGTAATTTATCCAGGATTCAGATGTGAAAATGACTTTTTTTTTTCTTGTGGTGGTATTGGTGATTGAGTCCAGGGCCATTATGCTGAGTTACAGCTCAGCCCTTTTTAACTTTATTTTTATTTTTGGAAACAAGGTCTCACTCTAGTCCAGGCTGGTTCTGAGCCTGCTATCTAGCCCAGACTGACCTTGAACTCAGCAGTCCTCCTGTCTCAGCCTCCCAAATGCTAGGATTACAGGCATGCACTACCACATGCAGTTTATTTGCTGCCGGGGAATTGAACTCGGGTACTCACGGCTTGCGAGGCAAGCACTTTAACCACGGAGCTATTCCTCCAGCCCCCAGCCCTTTTCTTAAAAAAATTTTTCCCCCAAGTTGTTCTTTTTATTAGTATTTATTTGCAGTTCTTCATAATTACATTCAACTTGAGGAATTCGTGCATATCACATCTTGATCATTTTTGTTTCCCACCTTCTTGCCCTCCCAGTCTCCATTTTCTGTCCACAAAACCATCTCCCTGGTTTTTTTTTTTTTCATCAACTTTTGTTTGCTCTTTTATTTATACTTTGGGTTTCTCATTTAATCCTCTGTATCTGATTCATTTTGCTAAGCACGTTCTCAATCAAGGTGTATCCATTTTTTCTGTGAATGACTCAAATTTATGTTTCCTTATATCAGAACTGTGTGTGTGTGTGTGTGTGTGTGTGTGTGTACACTACATGTTCCTGTTATATTCACTTGTTGGTAGACCTATTAGCTGCTTCCAAGATTCAGCCATTATGAGTTGCATTCGTATAAACATAGGTATGCATGCTATTGCTGTTGTATGATGGCTTTAATATTAGGAAGATACATGCCAGGTCAAATGGGATGTGTCTTTTCAGTTTTTTGATGAATCTCCATACTGCTTGCTTTATTTTGAGATATACCAGTTAACAATCCCACCAAAAATATGGAAGGGTTCATAATTGTTTGTTTTGGGGTTTTTTTTTTGTATTGTTAATAGTAAGTAGCCATTCTTACTGTGATAAGGTGAAACCATTCAGTGTTGTTTTGATTTTCATTTCTCTAGCAGCTAAATATAATGAAGATTTTTTTCAATGTGTGCATTGGTCATATGTGCTTCTGATAACTGTCCATTTCAATTGTCCCATTATTTATTGGGTCTTTTATTTTGGGAAGTTATTTTTTTTTCAATTCTTTGTATACTCTGGATAATAGCCCTTTGAGGAGTAGATGGCAGATTTTTTTCCTATTCTGTCAGTTCTTTCTTCCCTCTTTTGCTCTGCAAGAGTTTTTAGTTCAGTGAAGTCCCATTTCTTACTTCATAGTACGGTATCTTGTGTAGCCAGAGTTCTTTTAACTAAGTCCTATCTTTATGGCCAGTGATCTTTGAAAAATAAGGATTCTAAAACAATCTTATAAGGGAAAGGAATTGTCTTTTTTGACAAAAGGTGCTAGAATGACTGACTGCCTGTCCATTTACAAGAGAATGAAGTTGGACCCTTCCTGTACCATATGTACAAAAATTAACTTGAAGGGCAGGGAGAAGTTGCTCAGTGGTTAGAGTGCTAGCCTAGCAAGCTCAAGGCCCTGGGTTCAATTCCCCAGTACCACATAAGCTGGTTGTGGTGGCTCACCACATCTGTCGTTTCAGCACGTGAGATGCTAAAGCAGGAGGATTACCATGTGTTCAAGGCCAGCCTGGACTACAGTGAGACCCTGTCTCTTAAAAAAATAATTAAGTTGATATGGATTATAGGCCTAAAAATAAGCCTTAAAACTAAAGCTCTTAGAAAAGTATATAGGAATAAATATGACCTCAACTTAGGACACCAAAAGTATATGTGAGCTGAGACAACAGATAAATTGAAATTGGTTAACATATGTGCTGCTAATAGCACCATTAATGAATGAGAAGTCTCACAGATCGAAAGTGTTTGCAGATAGTGTCTCATAATGTATTTATATCAAGATACATCAAAAACTCCTACAACTCAACAATTAAAAGGTGATAAATAACCCAATTTTAAAATGAGCAAAAGGATTTGAATACTTAATTCAGAGAAGGTACGCAAATGACCCGTAAGCCCCTTAAAAGCTGAATGTCCTTAATCATTAGGAACATACAGGTCTAAACATTGAATTACCACTTCTCTTCTACTACAATAGTGAAATCAGAAAAGTAGTAAGGATGAATACATGGAGAAATTGGAATTCATATACATTGCTGTGAGGAATAGGACATAGTGCAAGTTCTTCGGCTATGTCAAAATGCTAAGTACAGTTAACATGATCTAGAAATTTAAAGTATATGTCACACCTCCAAAATATATATAGACAGAAAAGCAGCCAAAATGTTCAGCTGATGAATAGATAAATAGTACATGTTTACACAGTAGCATGTTCATTTGGTAGTAAAAGGAAGCAAATACTGGTGCAGGCTACAGCACAGAGGATCCTTGAAAATATTTCTTAGGGGAAAAAAGTCACTAAAAAATGAATTTACTTGGGTAAAATGTGTAGAATAGGTACATGTATAGAAACAAGATATTAGAGTGGTTGCATGGGCTAGGATGTAGGTAGGAGAATGCAATTGAGTGTTAATAGCTAATGTATTTCCCTTTGGGGTAAGAAAATATTCTAAAATTAAATTCTGGTAATAATGATTTGCAGCTGTGAATAAAACCACTGAAGATTACATCATGTGTGTGAATTATAGGGTGTGAATTTTACCTCAATTTCAGTGTCTAAGATGGATAGCTATGGCTATAGTGGATATGGAATAATGACATGTGATCTATATATTTCTGAATGTAGGTTGGTACAATTCATAATTGTTTAAGAAAGAACATATCATACCTACCTAATGAGTGCTTGGTTAGTTGCTTTAGATTAGAAAGTAGAAGGAATGCTACACTAAATGATATTTAAGTCGTATATGGATCATGTTGTTCAGTGTCTGACTAGAACTAATTGAATGTAGAGAGAGGAAATGAAATACAAGTAATTTGGGCCACATGTCTGACTTAAAAACAAACAGTGAAGTGGCATTAAAGTATAACAGTTGAGGATTGTATTGAACTCTTAATGCTTCTTTCTAAAACCTTTTAAGTGCTAAATCAACATCAAAATTACATTATGTATGATTCAGTTTTTTAAATTACTTTTGTAAGATTAGCCTATTTAGAAAATGTTGGCAAGAAACATTAACAAAAGTTCTCATGGTTTATAAAATTTAAAATACTTTGTTGATGTTTTAATAAACTTAACTATGTTTTATTTAAAATGTTAAAGGATCACTGTTTTAGTTTGAATATGCATGTGAATTCTTCGTGTTAAATTGTTTCTTGCTATACATAATGTTGATGCCAAATATGTCTGTAACATATTTTGGATGTGCTATGTGGCACAGTTCAGGTAACGAGAAAATCATATAAAATGGATGCAGATATTAGTGGTTATATTTGATCTTTGTGTAAATGTTATGAATAATAACTTGCCTTCACTTCTCATTTAAATGTTACTTATAGTGCTGAGTATGTCCAATATTCTTACTTAGAACACTTAGGTTCTTCATGATGAAAATGAAAACATTAAATTTACATGTGGTAATGATTTGAGGTAAATTATATGCAGTCTGGGTTGAGTTCATTGCATGGCATCATTTTAGAAGTTTTCAATCAGAAAATTCTTGGTTCACATTTTATATCACAAGCATGTTCATACACATGCACACAAAGTAACAGTACTAGAATGTTTACACTTAGAACATGCAAGGCACTCCATTTTTCAGCTCAATATTCTGGTGCTAGTTTTGACATGAATTTCATAACACACTAAAGGTTTGAGAGCCAAAGTTTGTAAAGTGGTAATTAGGAACAGAATTTTAAAGTCCAATATATTCTTTTTGAATTTTGCTTCATGGTATAGGTAGCCCTTTAAAAATGTATGTGCTTTGTGTCTGGGGAATAAAGATCTCATACTAGGACACACGATCCTCAAGTGATACTTGAGAAATGTTTTTAATGTAACAGTTTTATGGTGTTTTTGAAACAGGAGCTCATTCTGTAGCTCAGGCTGGTCCTGAACTCGCTGTGGAGCCCAGACTTGCCTTGGACTCATGGCAATCCTCCTGCCTCAGTGTCCTGAGTGCTGGGACTACAGGCATGTACCACCATGCCCAGTTTATGTGGTTCCCGGGTAGTTTTAATTTTAAAAAGAGTTCTGGCTGAATTGATTGGCCTGTGAAGTCTTGCTATAGTAGAGCCATTATATTTCAGTGCTCAAGGAAATTTTCCCTTGAGTAGTTAAGAGTTTATTTTGTAAGTTTTGAACAAAACTCAGAACCAAAAAACAGTTAAAATCTACTCAAATGCAGATTTACATGCATTTTATTTTATTTTTGTGGCAACAAAGTTTATCCTGATTTAAAATATTTTAATTGTATTTAAAACTTGCCTCATTTTGGTTAATATTTGTTTTTAAATCATTTCACCTCTGAGCTTTTTTTGGTTGGGGAAAATCTTATGTACAAATATTTCACCAAATATTTTTGCAGGGACACTTAGTTGGTCTGGATGAACCAGCTTCGGGAGCTGGGCAAGAAGCTCTGCTTAAACAAGAGCAAGCAAAAATCATTCGATTCGAGAGACAAGCAGAAGAGTTCCTCAATGCAGTCTTTCATAGAAAAGGTTGGTTTCAACGGTGAATAATATTTAGCACCTGCTTGTCTTGTAATAATCTCCTTTATTTCATTGTCATTTTAAAAATTTCTCTTAAAATATTTTACTGTAGTGATGATACATTTTACATTTTTCCTGACAAGTTAAATTTGGAAGAGTTAAGGCATCTTCTCTCCCTACAGCTAGCTCTATAGTAATGGTGAGTTTCAGGTAAATAGTTCAGGAAATTATTGTGAAACTGGGAATTTTATGGTGTCAAGAGTTCTGTATTTTATTAGAGTAAAAATATAAAGTTATTGTTTAAATTACTAATTGTGAAACCAACTTGATAAAATTCTAGTAATTCCAGACTAAAATTTCATGTGGAAAGAAAATGTAGTGATATATTGCAGTATATTTATAAACATTGCCTCTTGATATTTCACTGTTTTTGTAAATTGCTAAAATTAGGGAAATAAACTTGTGATATAACTTGTCTCTGTATATTCAAGTTAGCATTTAATAGCTCTACTGTTGGGGGTTTTCTGATCTCTTTCTCCTTGAGACTTTTGTGTGCTTGCTTTCTACAGTTCTAGTTTTGCTTTTAATTTCAATTTGTTTCTTTAATAGGGTTTGAGTCCAGGGCCTTAGACGTGATAGGCAAGCACTCTTATCTACCACTGAGCTACATCTTCACCCCTCAACCTCCCAAACAATCTTTCTAAGTGGCCTTGGCTGCCTCCAACTTACAGTCTTCCTTCCTTGGCCATCATTCCTGGTTACATTTCTTTTAAAATAAAGAAAGGTCTCTATAGTTACAGCATTTCTAGGTTTAGAAATTCTTCATGGAGATATTCAGTTCTTCCCTTTATCCAGCAAAGCATTATTACCATCAGCTAACACATTTAGGAAATTTCCACTTACTCATTCTAGTGAAGGGTCTTTAGATTCAAGAAATTGTTTTCTGAAGGGATATGTATTTCTTCATTAACAGTTTTCTCTATTTCCAAGATAAGAGGTTACTGGGATTCTAAGAAAATTTTCTACAAACCCTTGATAAATGTGAGTGTCCTTATAAATTTTCAGCTGCCTCATTGACCCTTTTTTCTTTTAAAATATATCTTTGTATGTCTTAGTTGATAAGTCTTATTCCTCTGGAAATTTCCTTCCCTCTGAAGTTTTAAGGATTTATTTTCAGTGTACACTGTGTAATATAAAAGTCAAATTCTAATGGGTTAGTTACAGTTAGGTACCAGCCAAGTTTCTGCTTAATGTGATCAGTCTTTTTTTAAAAATTGGATTACATGAAATTTCATGTCAAATTAAAGAACGCAAAGGTTATTGTTTTGGGGGCATTTTTTTGTTTCTTCAATTAGATCTCTAGGCAAAATCAAATGTTTTGTTGTACTCTAACTTCTCTTTTAATACCTGCTGGTACCCTCTTACCTAAATTGCCCATCTGATCTCCCAGACCATCTTATCATTACTTAAAGTGTCCTGAATTCCAAAAGTATTTTCAAAGTAGTCATTTTTTTACTTTTACAAACCTTTGATTGTTTTTATTAAATTAATTCACATTTATAGTATGACCGATGGTACACAAGTTCTGTTAGTTTATTAACCAGAAAAAAGCTCTTTATAGCTCTTGTCTTTTAAGGTCATTGATCTGATCTATTATCACAAAAAACTTTCATTCTGTGTAAAGAGGAATTCATATCGCTAATTTACATGGAAGAGTAACTTGTCATGCATTCTTTCTTTTAGGAGTTATGAAGTAATGTTAATTTAAGCGTATTCCATTGGAGAAATTCTACTGTTATTTCTTTGTTAATCTCATTCCTTTGCCATAGAGGAATAATTAACATTTAAGTTCTTTGGACATGTAATCTTTTTTTGTTTAAACAAACCACTGTTTTTGTTGTTGTTGTTGTTGTTGTTGTTGTTGTTGTTGTTGTTGTTGTTTTGAGACAGGGTCTTGCTCTATACCTCAGGTTGGTCTTGAACTCACTGTGGAGCCCAGGCTGGCCTTGGACTCAGGGCGATCCTGCTGCCTCAGGCTCCCAAGTGCTGGGATTATAGGCATGCACAACCACACCCAGTTTATATGGTGCTGGGGAATTGAACTCTGTTTCTTGATGCCTGAGTTAGCTCTTGCAAGCGCTTTAACCACTGAGCCATTACTCCAGCCCCTTGGGCATGTAATCTTTAAAGGACAAATTTTTACTTTGGAATTAGCCTCAGGAAAGATTTTTCAAGAGAAGAGAATCCTCTGAAAATCTGTGTGCCTTATTATATACTAGGATAAGATGCCTAGAAAAAATTACTTCCTTAGAACTGGAAGTTGCCCTTCACCTTACATATTAATATTGTTATTTTTAGTTAATCTATTAGTCCTTTTGGAAGTATCAGTTTTATAAATGAATAAACTTCTGGATCCAGAAAGTATTTTATATTTCAGAGGGGTTTTTCTTAGATTTTGGATGACTTGCATATACCAGTTGAAACCCCTCTAATTTAAAAAGTTAAACCTTGTTGAGCTTATGTCAGCTTTGAAAAAGATTAGAATTTCAAGCATGTTTTTCAGATTTTCAGATTAGGGATGCTCAGTGTTTCACTTATTTAGATGCTTAGCCTTTTGTCTTTGAGTATTGCAAATTATGTATTTTTATTTGTTGTATTTGTTTGTTTCTTTATGAGACAAGGTCTTGCTCTGCAGTCCAGTCTGGTTCTGAGCTCACTGTTGAGCCCAGGCTGCCTTGAACTCACAGCCATCCTCCTGCCTTAGCCTCTTGAGAGCTGTAATTACAGGCTTATGTGCTGCTGGAGAGTGGAACTTGGGGCCTTGAGCTTGCTACGCAAGCACGTTAACCTCTGAGCTATTCCTCCAGTTCTTGCAGATTATGTATTTTAAAATAATTGAGTGTGCCAGAGGTTTTCTGTAGCCAAGTAGAAATGTGGTTGCACTATGGACTCAAGAAATTCTGACTTACAATATACCATAGTGATTCATGTTTTCAGCTTACGTTGTCACTTGTGTTTATAAAAAGTCTAGTACTTTTCTAAAAGTTAGATTTATATTTCTAAAAGTTAGATTTGTATTTTGAAATTACCAGTAAGTCAAAGAATAAATACATACAAGAAGATGTAGAAATGTGAATAGCAGAAATAAACAATTGAGTGTACTTTTTTTGAGACAGGGTTTCGCTCTTTAGCCCAGGATAGTCCTGAACTCACTATGTAGCCCAGGCTGGCCTTGGACTCAATCCTTCTGTCTCAGCCTGTGCTGCACTGTACTGGGATTACAGGCGTGCACCATCACTCTTGCCTTAGGTCATGCTGGGGAATTGAACTCAAGTCCTTAGTGCTTGCCCAAGCGCTTGCTAGGCAAGCACTTTAACCAGCACAACGCTTTTTGGTGCTGTTTATTTATTAATGCTAGTTAAAGAGAGATATCATACATTATTTAGCTTTGCCTTGTGTTTGGAAGCTTTTTCTCTTTATCACATAATCTCCAATTTTCCAATGAAAAAAGGTATCACTAATATGTTAAAAGTTTGTATACCATTTTTTGTGGAGATTATATCTTATAGGGGAAGAAAATGGATCTTCACTGGAAAGTCAAATAACAATTAAAAAGTCCAGTAGATATATTTAAAAAGTAGCATATGGCTAAAATGATAATTAAAAAATTGACGTCATTGTCGGTGATTTTTGGAACTTTTGAACCTTACCTAATTGAACACCTTTATTTCTGAACCCACATCACTCAGAGATTCTATAAAAAGGAAATTTAGGATTTATGAAAACATCTTAAGAGAACAGAGAAGCATTATACATCATAAACTCTTAGAGAATTAAATACCTTTTTGTAACTGTATGAGTATTTTTGGTATTGAATATTCTTCAAAAATTATTAGGAATCCCATGAGTTTTTTGTAACTTGTTTATTGTGGACATTTAAAGTTTTAATAACAAAGGTTTTTGCTTAACTTTATAAATTAACCTCGTAATTTCCTCACATCTCCAGAATTCCTTGTATTTGCCTTTTATAGGTAATTTTTAAAAGACAAGATGATTTCTGAGCATTATCTTCTGTTGGTAAGAAGTCAAAGCCATAAGTACAGCATTAAGATCAGGGAAAGGGTTTTAATTGAGTTTCATCTATAAACATCTACAGATTTGTTGTGTCTAGCACTTTTGAGATAGTCTCACTCTGTAGTCCAGACTGGTCCTGAGCTCAGTATGTAACCCAGGCTGGCCTCAAAACTCAGCAGCAGTTCTCCTGTCTCGCCTCCATAGCCTGGGATTATAGATGTGCACCACCACACCTGGTTTATGTGACTGTTTACTCCTAGGTCACATCTCTGCCTTTAGGAAGCTTTATCTTCTTCTTAAACTGATGCGATAATTACAGACATGTGATGATATTTATACAAATCATTTTTTTCTCTTTCATTTCTCCTTTTTCGTTTGAATTTGAATATCCCTTCCAGTTCTAAAAGTTAATGAATTTATGTCGTCTTAGTTTTTAATTTAACTCACTAGTAGCTTAGGTGTTTATTTTGTTACTCTCCTGGCTTTTCTGTTAATGGTTGGTAAGGTGTTTTTTCAAAGATTCTCCCTATGAGTGACACCTGACTGTAATCCCAGCTACTCAGGAGGCAGAGCAGGATCGCAACTTAGTGCAATCCTGCCTCAAAATAAAAAGGACACGGTGGTGCTGCTCAGTGGGGGGAGGGGGGGGTGGTGCGGGGAGAGAAGTACATGGTCTCTGAAGATTTTGTATTTAAACTCCTGGCCTGGGGATCCTGAAATTTGTTTCTCTGATATGCAGCATCAATTAGATGTGGAGAAAGTTTTTTTTTTTAATCCCTCAAAAGGATTCTGAGGACATTAAAGTGTGAAAACTGTTTCCTAGCCTGTCATCAGTCCTGACAGTTAGGTTTCTCCTTATGCTGTTGTTCTTTTAACAGGTAGTAAATTAAGCTCTCATGAGTTCAGTCTCTCACTCTTTAAAAATTTTGGAGGAAATGACTTAGGAAAAAATCCAGGGGAAATCTGATGGGATCTATAGATGTTAACAGGGGATTAATGATATCTAAATAAGGATTTGGAGATTTCTGTAACAGGTAAGTAATTCTTATATATGAGACAAACTTCTGTCTTTAATTTTATAATCCTGAGGAGAAATGTTAGAAATATTAAAACTATTTTCAAAAATCGTCAACTCACTAGGTTGAGTCCAAAAAACACAAATCACAGGGGAAATACTATTTTTAATGTATTACATTTTATGCAAAAATGACATTTTATATTTCCTTGAAAGATGTCTTTTTTTAAAAGTATACTGTACCACTTTAAAAGTAAATAAATCTTTGTTTACAGACAGTCCCTGGGTCTCTGACCCCAATATTCCCCTAGTCGCCCGTGAGATCATGCAGCGAATGATCCAACAATTTGCTGCCGAATATACCTCAAAAAATAGCTCTACTCAGGACCCCAGCCAGCCCAATAGCACAAAGAACCAAAGCCTGCCGAAAGCATCTCCAGTCACCACCTCTCCCACGGCTGCAACTACTCAGAACCCTGTGCTCAGCAAACTTCTCATGGCTGACCAAGACTCACCTCTGGACCTTACTGTCAGAAAGTCTCAGTCAGAACCTAGTGAACAAGGTATGGTTTGATGTCATAATCTCCTCTGTACAATCAGAAAAAATTTCTTTATTTGGGGAGAAAAAATAATTGACTAGTAGAGCATCTGTAGCCATGATGGGATAAAAGCTAACATTCTAATTTAGCGTATGGTGCATACCTTAGTCTCAGCTACTTGTGAGGCCAGATCAGGAGAATCACCTGAGCCCAGAATTTCAAGGCTAACCTAAGCAACATCACACCGCTTTAAGAAAAAATACTAATGTAATCCTTAAATTATTCCTGTCTGCAGTGATAAAGAAGTGCATGTTAAAGTCAGTGAACTTTACCTATCA
Source organism: Ctenodactylus gundi (assembly GCA_004027205.1). Taxonomy (NCBI): domain Eukaryota; kingdom Metazoa; phylum Chordata; class Mammalia; order Rodentia; family Ctenodactylidae; genus Ctenodactylus; species Ctenodactylus gundi. The sequence continues at coordinate 128,341 of PVKB01003817.1, read as the reverse complement.
GTAGTTTATAGTCACGATTAATGAACCACCCAGGAAAGTCAGGTGGTTATAGTTGTTACTCATCTTTTAAGTTATATGATAATAATATAAGCATTTTGTACTTTTCAATATATTTTATTCCCTTTTTTTAAATTGCCTATGAAAAAGTTTTTCTTCTATTCTCAGTGTTCTTGATCTAGTACCAACCTCAGAAACATGCTTTTCTTGTTAAATAGAAGATATTCTTGTAAATTACAGAAGTAAAAATGCATTTTATTTACAATTTTAGATGAAATCAGGTGTGTTCAGGGTGATAAGACCATAGACTTGTTTTTGCAATTTAAAAAAAGAAACCATCAGAGTTAGAAATGAAAGAAAAGACAGTTGAACACACTTCAGTTAATATTAGGTGTATTCAGGTTTTCATAAATACAAAACTGCACACAGTATATTGTATTATGAATCTTAAAATATTTCAGATTTGTTGATGAGGATCCAAATTAGTGAAGAGGCTATCAGTTCTGTTTTTGTTTCTGGAGTCTGGAAGGTTTATTATCTTAAATAGATTAAGTATTTGTGTTGCTTTATGACCTCATTTGACTCTCAAACCCGCTGTCCTGTAAAGATGAAGTGAACATTCGATTCATCCACTGTGCGCCTTTGCAGATAATTATAAATTGGTAATTTCTGCTGTAATGAGATTTTATTGTCATAGAAATGGGATAAGAATATTCAGAAAAGTTATGAGACATGGATTTATTGATTAGAAATAACGTGTATTTTGAAAGAAAATAAAATTCTTGTAAGAACCTCTTTGGTTTTTTTAAATGCTAACATCTTTATTTTTTAATTTTGATTTTTCTTCCCATTTTTTGTTTACAGATCACATCCCTTCCCCTATGCCATCCTCTCACCACCACTACCCCTCATCCTTTTCCCTCTCCACAAGTCTGTCTTTTTACTTGAAAGAACCTCCTTAAAGGGACTGTTTTGCTTATTCTAAAGCAGCTTATACAAAGTTTGTACCTGCAATGGAGAGACATTAGTTGCTTGTTAAGGAGCATATTTTTAGAGTAGTTTTTTCCCCACCCACTTAGTTGGTCATTGAGAACAGTGTATACATCTGAGAGATTTCTAAACAGGTATTCTCCTAGATCCCATGTTCGCATTGATGAGTGTACTTTTGGTTAACATATTTGCAAGGTTGTGTCTTTTTCTGTCTTGTTTAGATAGTTTTCTTTACCACAGTTGAAAGTTTTCATTAAAAAATGTCTGCTCTATATATGACATCATAAGCTTCAGATTTATATAATAGGAAATGGGTTACAAAAGAATTTCTAATGGTACCAGAGATTAAAATACAATGGCTCCAATTTTATATTAAATACAACTTTTATAGCTTGTATTACTCACAAAAGGTATGTTGTATTGACAACATGCTCTTAGTAAAAGAGTATTGATAGTATGTAGACTTCCAGTTGAAGTGAAAAAAATATAGTTTCGGAATGAATTTTAGTGTAATTTTAGCTTAAGTCACGATTATATTTAGTGACAAGCATCCTATTTGATTAGACAAATTGCCTATTTGATTCAACAGTCTCTAATAGCATCTTTAGAAATACATTACACAGTACATTTACTTTTTAGATGTCTCTTGGGCTATATGTCTAATAGGATACTTGGTTTTATAAGACTGCAGTTGTATTTTTAGAAGTATTAATGAGGGCTGGCACAGTGGTTAAAGTACTTGGCCTGCAATCTCAAGGTCCTGAGTTTAATTCCCCAGCACCACATAAAGCATGTGGTGGTATACACCTGTAATCCCAGCACGGCTAAGGTAGGAGGACTGTTGTGAATCCAAGGCCAGCCTGGGCTCCATAGTGAGTTTGGGACCAGCCTGGACTACAGAGCAAGACCCTACCTTAAAAAAAGAATTCTTCTTTAAAAACTAAAGAAAAGTATTAATGACTCCAAAGGACAGAATTTTCTCTATGTAAGTGTGAGCTTTTTCATTTATTTTTAAGTTTGTTGGATACTTATTTCTAACAACCTGAAATTGGGAGTTAACAGTGTTCTGAGATAACAGTTGTAAGTAGATTCTCTCCTGGGGTGAGTTTTAACATAACTAGAAAGCAAGACCTTTCAGCTGACCGTCTGGAGATCAGAGCATTGTGTATTATCTTCCACTGTTAGTTTTTGACACAGGTGGCTTTTAAAAAGTACTCAAGCTGCTGGACATGGTGGTTCACACCTGTAATACTCAGCACTTCAGGAAACTGAGAAGGTAGAATCACAGATTCAAGCCCAACTGGGTAACACAGTGACTTAGCAAGGTCCTGTCTCATACTAGAAAGTAAAATGGGCTAGGGATGAGTTCTGTTGCTAAAGCCCAGGGTTCTGTCCCAAGTATGAAAGAAAAGAGGAAAAGCAAAAATCAGATTTTTCTAGACTATGAAATTTCTTCCTGGGTATATTTATAAGAAGAGGAAGTATTTCTGAAGGGAAAGATTTTTTAATGTTTTTTAATAGTATGAATTTATGATTTGGTCTAACTCCTAGTTGTTAAAGGTTTTCTTTTTCTTTAAACTTTGTCCACCAGTTTCTGATACCTTTTTAATTAGAAAACAAAACTTAAGCAATTGCTTTATGAACCTCTGCAGATTTTATTTGAAAGACTGAATCTAAATTTACATTAAATACACATTTTTTTGCAGATGTGTCCAAGGAAAAATAATTAGGCACAGACATCATAACACAACCATTAACAAATGATTCATGTTACATGCTATCTTTTATATTATGCACATGTAACTTAACCATATAAGCACACTTAAAAGTGATTTTCATCTTATTTAAAATTTTCTATATCCAGCTTTATGTACTTTTGGGTTTTAGATATCTTCGTTTTTCTAGTGAATTTAACAACTCAAATGTATGGCAAATATCTCTCCTTAGTTGACTAGGCCTGCTGCTTTTTCATGTTTACCCACAATTTCAGTTTACATTTGCTCCAGTTTTTAATATCGTCAGGTATTTCTTTGTGTTTCTACAGACGGTGTACTTGATTTGTCCACTAAGAAAAGTCCATGTGCTGGCAGCACTTCCCTGAGCCATTCTCCAGGCTGCTCCAGTACTCAAGGGAACGGGTAAGGGAAAATATTTGTAGCCCCCCACAATTTTTTATGTAGATGATTTATCAAAGTTGATGTTAGTCTCCCCTGTACATTTTAAAAATCAATCCTTCAGAGTAGTAGCCTTACAGGTGAACCTTTTAAAATGACTTTTAGTCCATCGATCGAGTAAAAATACACCTGTGCAAGCTAGTCCTGGCTAGCATAGACCAGTTTTAAAAGATTAATATGAATAGTAAATCATGAATGTGGTAAAAGTATGTCTTTGGGCTTTTGTTTTTGACTGTTTCGAAGTGTGAAACTCAGGCTAAATGTTTTTGATGTTTAGATATAAAGGCAGTATATTACGTGTGCTGAAGTTGTTGACTGAAAAATTGACTGCATTATTTCTCTTGGTATCTCTGTAGGATTTGTGTGTATTTGTGTTCATATTTGTTTTGTTTTGAATTTGGTTTTGGTTGTTTTGAGCTGCAGTTTTAACTTGGCAGTTCAGATAATGTAGTTGTATGTATTTTTTAAAAATACATTTGTAGATGTTGCCAGGATAAATTACGCTGCCAAGACATTGTTACATGCTCATTTCAATAACTCTTAGCAAACTAATGTGAATTCTCTGGCTACCTAATCTTATAGTATAAGAATTACTTTAATTCTCACTATGTGTATTTAGTAACTATTTTGAAAAGTCTAAAAACATTTAATGAAGATATTTCGACACCATATTGGAAAGTTGTTGTAACCAAAAATCAACTTTATCTATACATAAAAAATAATACTAGATGAATTTAAATTAGTTCTTATTGAAGCATATAATGATGAGAATGTCAACTTCAGGAAAATACTTAGATATGAAAGGAACAAGTGGACACTAAATGGACTAACTTTTCCACCTCTTAATTATCTTCAAACAGAAGAATTTCTTCACTGACTTCTAAATGCTCCCCTTTATTTTCTCTAAAATTCCATCATTGTCCTTTCTCCTTTCTTCTGTTAAGTCTAAAACTACTCAGTTAATCCATTTTGCATAGTTTACTAATCTTTTTTTTTTTTTTTTTTTTTTTTTTTTTTTTTTTTTTTTTTTTTTTTTTTTTTTTTTTTTTTTTTTTTTTTTGGTTTTTATGCCCTTCTCACTGTGTTGTATAGTATGAAATTAGCATGGTCCCAAGTCACTGGATTTCATTTATGTATCTGAACCGTTTTGAGTTGTGTAATGAAAGATGTGTGTAGTAGAACTTCAGTTGCAATTGGCATAAGTGAATCCCTTGCTTAAGAATCACCTCAAATTTGACTAGCAGATCCATGAATTATGAAGTTGCTGTGTTATCTCTCCCTCTTGAGTGGGAAATGTTTTCTGCCGGGCTTTGCTTTGTGGAAGATAAATGTACCAGCAGTACTGTCCATCTGTTATTAGGATATTCAGTGTTACTGATAACAGTTGTCTTTTTAGAGTTTGGGAGGATCTCACTGGTTCATCATGATTTCTGTAAAGTTCTACTTTAGTGCCTCGTTAATATAATCAGTCCCTTTGGGCATGCTTTGCCAGTTGGCAGTTTAAGATTGATGACGATTCTTCATTATGAAAATCAAAACCCTTCTCAGTTAACTTTATTTAAGTAGGTAACTATTAAACATTATTTCAACACTATTCACTGGAGATTTCAAAGTAAATTTTTAATACTTTGAAGTTTTTCTTAACCCAAGAAAACCACTGCAAAATTGTTTACATAACCCTAGTATTCTGAGTAGCACTTAAGAAACAAAGTTTTGCCAAAAAAAAAAGTTATTTCTTTTGAGTCACTCAAGCTTGAAAGATTAAAGTGGAGAATCTTTATACTCATATGTATGCAGCCAGTAATGTTTTAAAATGAAGAAGTATGGTAAGTCATAATGCAGTGGTAGTTCTTGGTTCTTTCGATTTGTTCCCCCCTCACTCTCTTCGGGGCCGGATGCATCATATTTTCCCTCTACGCAAAATAAGAAATGTTACTTGGAATTGTTTGATTTTTGTGAACATCAGCTTGTTTGTGAGATAAATAAACAAATTTTCTATGGTTACCAATAGTATAAGTGGTTCTAGTTTTTAGCTATTAGTCATAAATGTTGAATACATTGCATTAAAACAATTTATTTGACTTACTCTTTTATTACTGTACTTGTTTAGTGGTAACGTCACATTGGTAACACAATTCTGTATAGATTTATGGAGACTGATGATTACTTTGTAATTAATAATTAAGGTGCTATTTTCAGACAGTTGCGCGAAACTTTTTCTCCGAAAATTTGTGAACCCAACCAGAGACCAGCCAACAGTTTTAATTTTTCTTTGCCCAAAAAGCTCATGTTTTTTTCTTTTTCGTTTTTTTGTGAACAAGTTTAAAACTAACTGCTGAGACAATTTTTTTTAATTTTAGAGAAAAATAAATAAATAACACAAAGTGATGTTACCCAAGCAAGGCCTTCTAATAAAGGAGTGGTCCCCTCACCCATCCCTCCCTACCTGTGCAAGTCCTGCTCACATCAGTTTCCTTCCATCCAATTAGGCGACCTGGGAGACCCAGCCAGTACCGCCCAGATGGACTTCGGAGTGGTGATGGGGTACCTCCAAGAAGCTTACATGATGGAACCAGGGAAAGTTTTGGACACTCCACATCACTCAAAGTTCCACTGGCTCGATCCTTGCAGATTAGTGAAGAACTTCTGAGCAGAAATCAGTTGTCATCAGCTGCCAGCCTTGGGCCATCTGGATTACAGAATCATGGACAGCACTTAATATTATCCAGGGAAGCCTCTTGGGCAAAACCACATTATGAATTCAACCTCAGCCGAATGAAGTTCAGGGGAAATGGTGCACTCAGCAACATCAGTGACCTTCCTTTTCTTGCAGAAAACTCTGCCTTTCCAAAAATGGCACTTCAAGCAAAACAAGATGGAAAAAAGGATGTGAGCCATTCATCTCCTGTAGATTTAAAGATACCACAAGTTCGAGGAATGGATCTTCCTTGGGAATCTCGCACTGGTGATCAGTATAGCTATAGCTCTTTGGTAATGGGTTCACAAACGGAGAGCGCGCTTAGTAAAAAATTAAGGGCTATTCTTCCAAAACAAAATAGAAAAAGCATGATAGATGCTGGACCTGATTCTTGGGGCTCAGATGCTGAGCAGTCTACCTCTGGACAGCCATATCCCACATCGGATCAAGAAGGAGACCCTGGCTCCAAACAGCCTCGGAAGAAAAGAGGGCGTTACAGACAGTACAACAGTGAGATACTGGAGGAAGCAATCTCAGTGGTTATGAGCGGAAAAATGAGTGTTTCCAAAGCTCAGAGTATTTATGGGATTCCCCACAGTACACTGGAGTACAAAGTAAAGGAGAGGCTGGGCACTTTGAAAAACCCTCCAAAGAAAAAGATGAAATTAATGAGGTCGGAGGGGCCAGATGTTTCTGTAAAGATTGAATTAGATCCCCAGGGAGAGGCAGCACAAAGTGCAAACGAATCAAAAAATGAGTAGGAATACTGTAGAGTGCCAATTACTGTACAAACTGGGTGAGCACTACTGCATCATTGTTCAGCTGTCATTGCTTGCACCTAACTTCATTACTGTGGCACTTGCTTCTTTGTAGATTTTGCATTGACTTGTGTCTACAGAGGTGAAAGGGTGCATTCTGAATGTTGCATATTTTTAAATTTCCATGTGCAGTATGGCTCGGATTATTGTTTGGCCTTTTGCATGTTTCTCTACAAAAGAGAATTGAGTTACCTCACACAGAGCAGATTCATGGAAGTGGACTCCTTGCCTGTAGAGCCTGCATGCTTTTTCCCCCTCCCTCCTTAAGTTATATTTGCCTTTACTTTTGAAGAAGAAGAGGAAAAACAAAGCCCCCTGTAGAAATGACCTCTTTCATACTGGGAGCTTTATCATTGCAAATTGGAAAGTCATCTTATAAAATCAGTCACATTTTTTTCTTCAACATTTCAACTAATTGAAGGGTTAAACTAAAGAAAAAAATGAGAAGAACACTAAATCTTTGAATGTAAAAATTTTGAGCATTCAATGATAAGAACTTACTTGGGTCATTTATAATTACAGTTTAATTTTATTCTCACTATTAAATTTACTTTGTGTAATTAGCAATCTACTTAGTGCTCACCCAGAGGGGAAGGAAGTAGGAAACATGCACACAACTACCTTCAGAAAAAATGCTTCAGTTAATTTGAACACTACCTTTGCTTTAATTTTGTTGAGATTTTCTAAGGGTAGAATTCGGTCTCACCAACAAGTGAGGATGTAGCCTTATTTCATGGAGGACGAGCTCCCTTCTTACTCAGGAGCAGTCAGGGTACATTATGTAAAACAATGGAGGATGCCTCATTTTAACAAACTAAGTTTCTTTGTACATTTCAGTCCTTTCACAGAATTGATCATGTAACTAATAGCTAATTATTGTTACAGCAACTGGTTTACTCAAAATCTAATTTTGGAGTATGGGAGGAGTAGAAAAAAGTGTGTCTAAGGAATTATGATATTTCAAAAATAATTCTTAGATTTTATACCCCCAGTACCTACTTTGAAGAGGGATCTAATTTTTTGGTAAGAAGAAGACACAATCCCAAGGCAACGCAATATAATTTTTGTTGTATGTCAGTTCTGAAAGTAATGAAGTAAGGAGTTAAGTTCGTGGGGTGTTGTCTTTAATCCAAATACTTGTACAAGGTTGGGAAAGCTGGTTTTTTTGGTTAATTTTGTTAATCTGAGTTTTCCATTTTCTTGACGTCATACTTAATGCCTCCTTAAATACCTTCCTGTTAGCTGATTTTCATGGTTGATTAGCACACATTTCAAGTTCAGATCATGTTGATATAAGCACTCCTCAAAGAACGCTAAGCCTTTTCTGAGATGGGCTTGTAAAATTACAGTAATTACTGGGAATGTTTATTTTTTAAGCCTGATGAGTTTTAATATTTTCATAGTGATCATTAAATTTACTGTGTGTTCAAAGCAAAAATCTCACACCACATCCACCCCGTATTCTAACTTGCTGAGAAAGATGGGTCAGGCCTTCCTAAATACTTCACCAAAAGTCCTTGGAGTTTTTGTGTAAAATAAAAATCAAACTTGGGAGTGTTGATTAAATTAAGTTTGATGATTTCCAATGTGTTATAGCAGTTTGAGGAGTAGGAGGTCTAGATATTCCCAAGACATAAATTCTTGTCTGAAATCTTTGAAATGGTTAATTAAATTAGGTTAAGGATGGTTTTCCCTCAGCAACTTATGTATTGAAAGGTTAGGCACACCGTTGTTATAAAAGTACACGCACTCCTCATTCTTGGTATAGCCTGGATGTGGATTCCTCTTTTGATTTTGTTATTTTGTGTACAGTTTAATCAGTGGGTGGCTGAGCATGTTTCCTCTTGGCTTTCTAGTCTCAATAGAAAAAGTGGTTTGGATTAAGAAATGGTGTGTGACTCTGCAATAGTTTCTAGCCTAGCTGGAAGTTGTAATAAAAATACATTATGGAATGTTTGGTTTTCACCTGCAGTTTGAAGGAAGTTGTAGAAAGTTTGCTGAAAGCAAAGTGCTAAATTTATGAAGAAACACCTCCTTTGTTCCACACTCAAGTTTCTCAGCACACAATTAAGTGTAGCTATGGTGCTTTTTTGCACAGTGTTTGGGTATTCAGTATCCCAGATTACTGCAGAAAGGTCCTTTGAGAAGTTAATTTGTGCTTGTTTTTTCCCCTCTCAGAAAGAGATCACTAAAGGCCCATTTAAAAATCTGGCCCTAAAAGTTGAACTTTTGTAGAATTATCCTGTTCAGAGAGGTTTAATCCTATGTGGTAGTCAATATAAGTGATGTATGAGTTGAGTTCTGTAAATTTTGTCATTGTAGTGTTCATGGAGTGATCATTTTACTAACATAAATATTTTCTATGTGTGTTTCAGTGGATGACAATCGAGCAGCAGAAGAATGGTGTGCCTACCCTTTAATGCTGCAGTTTAAATAAGAGAACTTGTATTGTGTCATTTCAGATTGTAGGCTGAGAGTTGTAAATAAGTGAAAATTTGAGTACTTCTATTATTTGTTTTGGTTAGAAAGTGAATTTTGAAAACAAACCAAACTCTAAGCTTTCTCAGATTAAAAGCCCTGAGACCTGAAGATTGTAATATTCATGTCTGTGAAGCTTTTAAACATTACACTTGAGATCAGTCATGACTCGATATTCAGGTAAATTTTCTTTTCCAAGAAGCTTTTGAATAAGCATATTTTCTCCAAAGGTCTCTCTCTTTGTCTCTCTGTTTTGTTTGTTTGTGGTTTTTTCTTTTGAGTGTAGATTATTTTAAAGCACTAATTGCATTACATTGGTAACTGCAATATAAAATAGCCATTATTGTTTTGTGACGCATGGTTGAAATTAGATAGTGGTCCCTTTTAAATTTCATGAGCCTCTCAAAAAAACCTTAAAAAAACAAAAGCTGCTGAGTATTTCAAAAGATATATATTTTACCTTATTGTAGGTTTTGTAAAGTTAGTTTGTAATATTCAGGTGCACTTTTAATGTTAAATTTTGTGTTCAGAATTCCATTGTATCATGTATTGGAGGTGGCTCATCACATGGCTGGCTGGCTGTCAGTCTGTGCCGCAGTGATCCCTTGATATTTGATTGCTATTTTTGGTTTGCCACTATGCTGTATTGGCACTTTTCAGTGTAGATATTCTAGTTTGGGGACATCCTCACAAATGTGTAATAGAGATCAGTCTGTTCACATGCTTAATTTCTGCTAATCAGAATTTTGCATAGCCCAAACAACAAGTGACCATTCTGACGGTATGAAAAAGTGTCGTTCATAACTACCTTTGTCACAAAAGCCTTTTTTTCTCCCATTTTCCTGGAAATGGATGATGACATTGCTCAGATTACATAATGTTACTTGAACTAATGATAGAAAACAATGTATTTAGGATAAGTTCTTGCATTTTTAATAAGAAAACGTTGATGTTGTAGAGTAGATAATTTGCAACACTATAAAATGAAAAACACTAATTGTGTGTGGAGACATGCTTAGCTGTTGTTTTTATCATTAGCTTTCTTCTAAGGCTGCATAGTCATCATCCTTGGTAGTAATACAGTATATTACTTTGTTCAGAAGGCTTGCAAGTGACTCTGAATTGTATTTACAATGAACTATACACTTATTTTCTGCTCCCCAGATACCATGAAGGACAAGGTCTCTCTTTCAGGAAAAATAATTTATATTTGTGTATAATACTTTTAACATTAAGTTTGTTGTTATTCTGAAGTTTAGGTGTTGCTTGATGAACCTTTGCTGCAGCAGATCATGAATATGAGTAAGGATTAGTATGATAGTAGGGGTCCTTATGTGAAGTTAATACTGTTTGGTTCTGGTGAGCAAGCTCAACAAGTGTGAAGTGTGTATTAGCTTTATTTGGTACACTTTTACTTTACAATATTGAAGTGCTTTAGAACTCTGGTTATCTTATACAAATCATTACCTCAACTGATTGGCATTTCTATTCCCCACCATTTTACCTTATCTATAATACAACCTATTTGGGATCAGATAGTGAAACAATAAAAGGCACAATGAGATACTTAGTTCCCAGTTTTCTGGAGAGAACTCTAAATTAGACTAAAAATGACTACCTGTTAAGGCCCATATCATAACTACCTTCTGTCATTAGGCAGTACTTAGCGACCTTTGAGCTGCTAGTGAGCTGTGTGTTCTCCCCCTGCTCTAAGTAAGCACATGGTGCCAGGCTTGGTTCTACTAAGCCTTGTGATTCTCTTATATTTCATTGACATGTAATAGTGAAGCTTTGATTTATTTGGTTATTTTTGTAAAACAGACGAATAAGTCAGCTCAGTGTCAACCTGAACTTATTTTGAGTCATTGAAGTATATTAACAAATTAGTGACTTTTATTTGACACCTGTTATCTTTGTAGATTTCATTTTGAAATCACATGTTTTTGTTTTGCTAATTCTTCAAATTCCAGAGGTGGTTTTGATACGAACCACTTTTTCTGTGTTTTCAGGTTGCTGTCATTGGTGGTAGAATATTGCAGTAGATTGAATTGCCCCGCTTCATGTTTTATAGGAGATATTGAGAGTTAAGGTTAAATTTTGGTCTTCATGAAGAAGTTAAAGATTGTTTTCCTTGTTACCTTTTTGTTAGAATTAGGTCTTCATTAATAACTATGGTCAGATAAGTTTCTTAAACTTTATGGCATTAATAATCAGAGACTGATAAGGTAATAGAGATTTTAAATTGCTTTCAAAATATACTGAAAAGGAAAAAGTGTAACTGTGGTACAAGGAACACAGACCTCCAGACTCATTACTTTTAGATTATTTTGTATTAATTCTGTCCTTGAGATTTAAGTAGGATTTGTGAACATGCTGACTGAAAGGAAAATAGAGGAATTTTATGCATATCGTATTTTATTCCAAATAATCTTGCAGTTACCTTTTGAAGAAGTGGACATTAGCCCTATGGTATCATACTAGCTATGTGCCCTAAGTGTTACGTAGGAGATGCAGGGAGAGGGTGGGAAGTAAAGTGAATGGGCTAGGCAAAGATGTAGACTTCTGAGAAGGGGCTAAAGATTCCGCCCTGTTGTACTGAAATGAGTCACCAGACAGACATTGTGTTAAAGTTGGGCCATCTTCATTTGATATAAAAATCTTATACATTATTTGAAAATGAGAAGCAAGGATAATTTTGATTTGACAGACAATAAAGCATGTGCTACTTCTGCAACTATATGGGGGATATAATATTAAGGTTTCCAGTTCATTTTGAGCTGTACCCATAAAAGCTGAAAAGCAAGCACTTTTAGTTAACCATAGATATATTGGATGTAGCAAATATTTTAATCATAATATTTAATCTTTATTGTTTGAATGTGGAAATGAACTCTTTATCTTGAACTGTCTTTGAATAGGTTCAAGATGATTTTTTCACACTGGAAATGACCCTACACACATACCAAAAATAAAAATAAATCTACAGCAGTAAGACATATTTGAAGATCCATACCTCTTAAAACTTTTAAGATTTGTCTTGGGAAAAGAAAAATTTATGAACCTGTAACCAGTATTAGTGCAGTCTTGGGAGTTCCTTGTTCTGCATAATTGCACCCTTTCTCAGGTATGTCCTGAAAACAGAAATTTTAAAATGATCTCTTTGGAGATTAGATTCTCAGTGGATAGTGTGTAAGGGGGCTGGGGGTGGGGGGCCGGGGTTAGTTGAACACAGGACACTGACACAGTAGAGCAGGGATTTTTAACAGTCAATAGCCAAATAGAATTTCAATCTGAAATATTTTTACCCCCTCAGAATGAGTGAAACAACTCTTATTTGATGAATACCCGGTGCTACACTCCTAAAAGTCTTTCATCCAGGTGACCCTTTCCTGCTTGGTGGAAGGATGTATAGCAAACTTTACTGTCACTAGGAAAGCACTTGTCCAAAATGATTAAAGTACTAGAAAAGGGATAATTCAGCACTTTTTCTGTTACAACACTAAAGTCTTAATTTATCTTCAGAGTCTTAGGTACTGTAAGTTTTAGGATGATTATTTAAAAATACGAAACATACTACATAATATGGGGTCAGATCACATTTATATAAATAAATCTTATTTTAACAAAAGACAATAACATTTTGTACCTTTCTAGCAATTCTAAGTGATTGCCTCATTTTTCCCATTTCGTTAAGCATTTCAGGCTTAAGAATTTGGAATTTGAGAGAAGGTCAGGAGAAAGTTCTCCAGGAAGGAAAATTGTAACGGACCATTTTAGGAAAATCACTAGGAAAATGGGTAGGGATTCTCTCCCCCTTTAAGTCTTCAGGGAATGAGCAGTATTTAGAATCTTTGGCTGAAATTCAAGCCTTTTTACTGTGTAACTTTTTAATATTATTAGTTCACTGACACGCTTTTTAAATCAGAGGACTGAAATGGATCTTAATGTTTTTAAGTTGTGGAAGGGTATATTTCTAAAACGAAGGGGGGGATAATTAACTAGGTTAGTATTACCAGCATTAGTAAGTTTAAGGAATTTTAGTATGTAATAGCAAAGTGTTTGATTAAAAGTCTAATACTATATTGCTAGTCGAAATTAGTTACATTCTGATTTAGGAAAAATAATAGTCATTGGATATTGATATACTGTGCTGTCAGAAAACCAGACAAGGTAGAAACCTTTTATCTGACTCCCACTTGTTGCTTGTTCTGTTGGGATATACGCTTTTATTGCAGCTTCTTGCTGCTTTGGAAAAAATGCATACAACTATACTTTTGGAGCATTTTGGAGTATAATTCTTTTATAACCTCCACTTTAAACTGTCAGACATTGATATTTTATCAGTCCACACTGTTAAATAAAACTAATGTTCTTAGAAATCCAACTTGTACACACTGTTTGAAAACCCTCAGGGACAGTTTACACACGCTTCTCACTCAATTCAGGTACTTTGATGCTATTCTTAAACCTAACAGTGACTTGTATTTTTCTGTTTTGCTTTTATTTCAACGTGCTGGTAGCACATCTTTGATGAATGTCAACTTAAAAACTCAGTTCAGGTATCCAGGTATAACTCAGCCAAACAGATTTTAAAGCTGCATATAACTCTCCAGCACATGGTGCCTCATACTCTTATAGTGGCATTCTATATATTCAGTTATTACTACTGAGCAGATAATATGGGGGTTCCTGTTAACAATGTATTTTTAAAAAATGTGCATAAATGCACACGTACAGTTTAACTATATTTTTAAATGCCACTAATAGCCAGCACAATTAAAAGACATTCCTAACTGCTTCTGAAAACTATTACAGATGCAGTCCTTCCTTAATGTGGCTCTTGCTTCCTCTCCATAACTACTACTAAATTCAAGCACTGGTCCTTGGGTGTCTGACCTCTACATTCTAGTTTATGCAATGTCTTTAGAGAATTCTGTGCACTGGCCACTGTGATGGAACCAATGGGCCAGTAGTGCTTTGAGTTTACCAGTAGTGATTCTGCCAAAGTTGGTGTCTTAACATGAGTATGTAAAATGTCAAAAAATAAGCAGAGATCTAGGTCTGCCTATCAGCAGACAATTTTGTCATTCTTTTTATAGCTTTGAAGACCTCCTGACAAGTATCTTCTGATGTGAAGTTCTAGTGTTTCAGTTCTTTACATCTCTGATGTTAACAACTTGTCTAAGAGCCCCGTGCTTTTTTACAGTTCTATCTGTGCTTAACAAAGTAAGTTCTTCCTCTGCTTTTATGTTTGATATCTTACATCTAAAAGAGATTCACTTCATATAGAAAACCCATAGCCTTTGAAGATAAGGAAAATGGCATCAGATTTCTAGAAGTTTTAAGTGTCATGCAGCAAAACAGGAACCCCCTTTACTCTATGGACCTCATTTCAATATACTGTTTACAGTTTGACAGAATTGTATAATTTAATATTTCTCTTGTACTGTAGTTTATATTTATTTACAGATTTTTTGTACGGTGTGATTTGAACTTTTTGTTCCTTGCTATGATCAATGTTTATGTAGTAGAGCACTTATGATCACAAATTAAGTTTTTTGGTTTGATTGCACTACAATAATTTTTTTTAATGCAGTTCTGATTTTTGACTGGACTAAACTAAGCTGTGTCTTAATGTATGTGATGAGTACTTAAAATTTTAATCCATGTGGTCTCCCCCTTTTTCTTTTTGCATTGTATGTCAGAAGCGCTAGTTCTTTCGTGCATGTGTAAGATTTAATGGTTCCATTGTATTATTTGACCATGACATTTTGGAGAAACATTCCCAGCTGTAATGTTGTGTATGGTAGTTCTCACTGGATGCTAGACTTTCAAAACCACTATTCTTCTAATAAATTTTGTTGTGAAAAACTGTTTTAAAAGCTTGGTGTTTACTTTAGATTTTAGTGCTTCTTTTAAAAATGTACAAAATCAGTAAGAAAAGTGTATGGTAAACTTCGTGTGGTAATCAGAATAGATGTTCGTTTGTTTATTGGGACAGAGTTTCACACTATAGAGGCTGGTTCTAAACGCACTAACTTCAAACTCAGCAATCCCCCTGCCTGAGTGCTGTTACGGCAAACGTGCCACTATAGCCCGTCTTTCCAGATGTATTATTTTAGATTACTAGAAGTGGCTGCTACAGAATTGTGGTCAGTTATTCAAGTTTAATATTGCCTTATAACTCAGCATCTTTATACCAATTTATGACTTTGTCTTAGACTACCTGTTTTCTTCATTGGATCGATTATTCACTGTGTTTTCCACTTATCACACTATGTTAATGTTCTCATGTCTTCTGGCTAGACTTAGCGTTTCATAATGTTTTTAGGGTAAAACTTCATGATGGGATTGCTTTACGGAAAAGAAAAGCAGTTGGCTATTTTTTTGTTATTTCCTTTTTTCTGAGGTGTAAGTGCAAAAGTAACATGGTCAGCTAAAGTTATGATAGTACTTCTGGTTCTTGTCAGGATCCTTATGAGTATTTATATTATGTTTGGAAACTATAAGTATAAAGTAACTGTTTTGGAAAAAGATTCTTTTGACAGAGTCTCACTCTGTAGCCCAGGCTGGCCTTGGACTCATAGCAATCCTCGTGCCTCAACCTCCTGAGTGCTGAGATTACAGGTATGTGCCACCACACCTGGCTTATGTGGTGCAGGAAATCGAACTTGGGTACTTAGCACTTGACTAGGCAAGCTCTAACTGCAGAGCTATTCCTCTAGCTCCTGGAAAATGATTCTTATGGTTAAGAGAAGAGCCTGAATTACAGTTTCTAAAGATTAGAAATACAAGCAAATTATTTCAAGAAAATGCCTTTTCTAGCTCATGATCTAATTTCCTGTAAGCACATATTTTATATTCATATGTGATGCTACTATGGGTGGTTGGTCTAGTTTATCTTTTAGTTAGTAATGTTTGTCTGGGAATGACTGGCTGACTAGTAATTTTGACCTGATGTTCGTAAAATCAGAATTTTTCTTGATATTACAGATGTGTTCCTTGGCTTCATTAGTTCCCTTCATTCATTTACACCATGTATAATAGAAAATTTTTCCAGAAACTTAATTTTTCTTTGTAAATTTGAAAGCTTGATTCTTGATATTTCCACCACTCCCCCCTACACACACACATTCTCTCTCTCTCTCTCTCTCTCTCTCTCTCTCTCTCTCTCTCTCTCTCAACTCGTGACCACAGAGCAGCATAGAAAGATTATAGTCTGGTATCTCATAATTGGAATTGTTGCAGTTATCTTGTCTTCGAATCGGTACTTAGTTCTTTAGCTAAACCCCTATTTTATTAAAGGAGTTGTTTTAAACCAGAACTTTCTTTGATTCTGCTGATATTTTGGAGTTAATTCAGGTATGCTTGTATTTTTGTAAGTATAGGAATTAGAGACATTTTATAACAGAATTGTGTAAGGAAAACGAAATGGAAAAAAATGGTAACAGAGTAGTGTATGCCATATCCTGAGTTGTATATTGATTTTTTCCTCCCGGAAGACTGAGTTTCTATGATTAAACATTTGTTTTCAAATGTAAATGCATGCTTAGATGATACATTAGGTTTTGTAATTGAAATGAATGAAGAATTAAGTCGGTAATTGTTACATTCAGTGTCCACTTTACCATTGCTTGCTTTCAAAAGGTAAGCATTTATAAACAATTTTCTTCATCATGTTTGAGGTACAGATTGTTGAACTTTCTGTTTTGGGAGTATATGATAGTAGGAATATCAAACTGGACTTATGACTGAAGTCTTGTTTTTAGAGGTTAGTGGGAAAAAAGCATTTTCAAAACATTGTTTTTTAAAGAGGTTAATGAGTGTGGTAACACTTTACAACTGTAGTTAAATTAAAAATTCAGCTAGAATTTAGATAGTAAGCAAAAGTGTCAAACCCTCAGCGAACTTTGGCTAGGGATGTAGAACTATCATAGCCGGCACAAAGGCCTAGCTTTGATTCCCAGCACTGGAGGTGAAATCACATTGGAAATACTGAACTTTTACGTTCAAAGCTTTTAAAGGCATGTAAGAATACTTTATTGTTGTTTATAATAATAGTTTTAAGATACCAGTTGTATTTGCATTTCAATATGGTATACTAAAAACATGTTTTGTGAAGTGTGTTACACTGGCTGGCTTTTAGGCTTCATTTCTTCATTTCTCTGAGTCATTGCAAATTATCTAGATGTGAGATGTATTTGTTCAGATGTTAGGAGACACAGTTACAGCTTTTTATTGAATAATAAGGAATAGTTATTGAATAATAAGTGCTTAGAAACCCAGATCATATCTTGGCATTTCAGTATTTTCTAAATTGAAAAAAATCTGGATGCCAGTTTTTGATGTCTCTTTTAGAACTAGTCTGCTAACTTTTTATTATGAATTGAGAATAAATGTGAGGGTATTTTTTATAAAAAATGTTTAGTCACTTTATCCATCTATTGGGTGCAGACTAATTCTGCCTTCAAGTATTAGAGCAAAGGTTCATCAGATAAATCAATTTGAATTAGAACTGGCCTTTCCAAAAAAATACTTGCCTCAATCCTAGGCTAAAACCAATGAAACAGACTTACTTGTACGAAATTCACTGTTTTAACTGTTTTCAAGTATACAGTTCTGTATAGTGTTAAGTATATTAACATTGTCTGTAGTCTCAATGTCCATGCTTAAGGATCAAAACTTAGTAGTTATGTCATATACCTGGTTTAAAGTACACACACACATACATATACACAAACTTGAATGCCATGAAGGGGTACTACAGATGAGTTTCATGTTTTCATTAAAGAATCAGGCCAAATTAATTTACATTTTTGAGCCATAGTCTACTCTTGTTTGTTTGGAGACAGGGTCTCACTCTGTGTTCAGGCTGGTCCTGAACTCACTATGTAATCCAGGCTGGCCTCAAACTCAACAGCAGTCATGCCTAAGCCTCCTGAGTGCTGGGATTACAGGCATGTGCCACCATGCCCAGCTGTGGTGGTACTGGGAAGTTGAACTCAGGGTATGGCTCTTGCAAGGCAAGCATGCCAAGTGCTGTGGTATTCTTCCAGTCCCTGTCATGTTTAAACCTTTTTCTTTTTTTTCTTTTCTTTTCTTTCTTTTTTTTTTTTTTTTTTTTTTGAGACAGGGTCTCGCTCTGTGGTCCAGGCTGGTCCTGAATTCACTTCAGAGCCCAAGCTGGCCTTGGACTCAAGGCAGTCGTCCTGTCTCAGCCTCCTGAGTGCTGGGATTACAGGTGCGCTCCACCACGCCCAGTTTATGTGGTGCTGGGGAATCAAACTCGGGTACTTAGCGCTTGGCTTAGCGCTTACTCAAGCACTTTAACTGCTGAGCCATTCCTCCAGCCCTAAAACTTTTTCTGCAAGTATTCTTCACTGTTGTCAGTCTTAAATAGTTATGAAGTCTTTATATTGATCATCAGTGATACGTGCCCAGCAAGCAGTAATACCAGTAGTTGGGGAGTTGGTATTGGAGATCATAGCTGAACACAATCACTTTCATATTCTGGGCTCTGAAATTTGTCATTTCAGCTTTCTTGACACCATCCTTCCTTCATATTAATCACAGGAGTGCTTTCTTTCAAGAATTTAAGTATTAGGCAAGTTCAGCTGTGTCTAACCCCTGATACAGAAAAATAACATTGAGTAAATCATTAAAAGATAGAGTTGTGAAACAATACATCATTCTTAAACTGTTCCTTTTACAGTTTTTGTGAATGTTATCTTGTTAACCACACCCTTCAGAATTAGGTGTTGAGCCGAAGATAGAAAAAGTGGTCAAGGTCATGC
Source organism: Ctenodactylus gundi (assembly GCA_004027205.1). NCBI lineage: Eukaryota > Metazoa > Chordata > Mammalia > Rodentia > Ctenodactylidae > Ctenodactylus > Ctenodactylus gundi. The sequence continues at coordinate 109,392 of PVKB01003817.1, read as the reverse complement.
AGGCCATTTTTTACCAGAGAGTAAACCAATTCAGGTAATTAAAAGTCTGGTTTTCCTTTTTCTTGTATACCCTTTCCTCCATTTTACCAATCTCGGTGATTTTATCATACTTCATTGGTGGTGGTCAAGTATTTGTTTGTAAGTAATTCACTGTCTTGTTCTGTCTGTATAGAAGTAACTCAAATGATTTCAGTGTCTTTGAATATTTCTTCTTGTAAAGATCTTATTAAGATATGAATGATATAATATAGACAGTAATCATGAACTAAAAACATTGCATCTAGGTAGAGTTGAGTAAGTGGTCTATTGGTTAGGAAAATACCTCTTTCTAGATCTACTAGGTGCGTAAGAGTTAACCAAGTGAAAGCAAAATGCTATTTTTGGGTTCTCTTTAAGATCTCAAGTTACTGGCAGAAGTGAAGACTAGTAAAACTTAGGTAAGACTTAGCACCAACTTTTTGAAAAAGCAAAAAGAATGATAGGATTTAGGAAGTTGAAGTTAACTTAAAATATTTAGATGTATCAAGCCTATGTAGAAAAAATTTAGAAAATAGGACATGAAAACTGGGTTATTAAAAGGCACAGGCAAAAAGTAACTTTATTACTACACTTGTAATGTTATCAGTTACAACAGGGCCCTGTAATGACAGCTGAACAAAGGTTAGTATTTAATGTGAAGGCCCTCAGCTATAAGTGAAGCTCATACCTGTTCAAATTGCCGGAAAAACAGTCAGATTCTAAACCTAAAAAGCAACTTAGTAACAGTAGAACTCATCACATAACAAGCCCCCAACAACCGCCAGGCACCAGCTTTGTTGCTAGCATGTATAGCTCAGTAAATGCTGCTACCTGTGAAGAAAAACCAGGGCATATCCAGGATGCCCCCTTTCTGTCCCCTCTTTTTGTCTAGAGACACCTTGAAATGGTGGAATTTTCCTACACTCCCAACAGTTTCCATCTGCTTGAGAAACCAAAACAATAAAAAGCCAATAAAAGCTAAAAATAATAGGATAACTTATGCACGATCCCGTATAGTTTCCAATGAATTTTACAGACAGATATGCCTTAGGATTTCAGGAAAGGATACAGTTGATCCAAGTGAGCATAGTTTTGAGCTGGCCAATGATGATCTGGTAAGAGAACCCTTGCACAGGGCTGTGATGATTTATGGTTATATTGTCCTTGAAGCTTTTTACTAGGAAGACATGGATATGGTGTCTGTTGATACCATTCCCCATAAAGTAAGGTTGCCAGTTGCAGTTTTCATTTCCTAGGCTTTGTAGCCATTGCTTTCACTTACTCTTACATTTGAGGTAACTAGCTTGTGTCAGCCTCTGGCACTACTGCTTTCAACATATGAGAGCTGTACTGCGTTGTTCCAGGTTAGAGTTCTGTGGGTTCTAGTAATACCTTCTTATGCCTAAGTTGAGAAGACACCACCTCCCCTTGCCATGGTGCTATGAAATACCTACCTGTGATTGTATGCTGGGGATTACATTAAGCCATGTTGTCAGTGCTTCAGGGGTAGTTGCATGGCTCTTTGGAAGCCGTTATCTCAGTTGAGAATAATAAAAATATTGAGGTATTATTAAATAATTTAAATACAGGATAGCAGCAGATTCAAGTTTTGTAACCATTAGGGAATTTGGATGCCACGTGAATATTAGTCATATTTTTTTTCTATGTGTGCATCATTTTAGGAGAAAATTCTTCCTTGGGCTCCTTAAAGCATTCTGTCCTCTTTATTTTGTGCCTTGTTTTCATTTACCTCAAGACATGGTATTAATCCCAAACACCAAAGAGTGCTTCCAGAACACAGGCATAGACATGAAACGTAATCTGGAAGACTTTACGAGGTCTTAGATAATAATTGAACTTCTTAAATTGGGAAGAACTGTTCACCTCTTCTCTTTTTTATATAATAAAGCATTATAATATTTTTATTCTCTTTTACTGACCTTTGTAAGCTTTTATGTGCATTCCTAAAATACTCTTGGAGTACGATCTTTGATTCATTGAACAGACAATAATGTCTTATTATCTACGTTGGAGACATTTGGAACACATCCGAGAACTAGGAACTGAGGATTGAAAGCCTCTGAGCAGCTGAAGTTGTTGTTAGAAAATTGTGTACTCGTACACTGGTTTCTGAAACCCTCATTAAAAGTTACTCCTGTTTGCTTTAAAGTACCACTTTAATTTAGGATTTTTTCACAGCTATTAAGTAAAAGTACATATACAACTAAAGGTGTATGTAGGGCAGCTCAAATCAGCGACTATTTCAAAGCCAACAAAGAGAAAATGTTTAATAAAATGGAGGTTACTAGCATGGCTTTTGTTTTAAGGGAGTCAGATTTACTTACGTAAGCTCCAAAACTGTTTGTCAGTTCAGTGCAGTAAAAGTAATAACTTCAGTATTTGTTCACAAGGTAATGATCCTGAGAGGTAAGAAAGGATGTGTTCAGAGATAATGTAATTTTGTAGAAATTGCCTTCAGAAATATTTTTAAGTTCTGCTAGGAATGATGGCTCATATCTGTAATCCCAGTTACCAAGTACTGAGGCAGAAGGGTCACAACTTTGAGGCTAGGCCAGCCTGAGTAATTTAGAGAGTCCTTATCTCAAAAGGGCTAGGACTGTATCTCAGTGGTAGAGCATTTGCCTAGCATGTAGAAGGCCCTGGGTTCAGACTCTGGTATTTGAAGTGTAAGTTCATCCAGAATATTGTTTTTTTTTTTTTTTTTAAGTTGTAAGAAAGCAGTGATGCTTGTTGTTAATTCCAACTTAGTTTTATTGAAGCGTTTTCATTTGATTGGCTGACGGCGGTAAATATTGTTTACATAAACTTTGTAGTTTTTCTCTTGCAAGTCCTAAAGAGGTCAGATAGGGCAAGTATTCAACTAAGATTCAAAGTGATTGTTTGGGGCAAGGTAACAGATAATAACTGGCAGTAATACTTTTAAGCATCTCATATAGTCTGTGTCCTGTAACGTGTTGTGGTATTAATGCTACTTGGTAGACATAGAGTTCTATCAGTAGGTTCTCGTACTTCCTGCTTGTGCTGGAAAATGTGCAGCTGTGCGAGGTGCCTGTTGAACTTATTTGCACACCTTATTGCATCTAAGGATTAAAAATGATTTAATAGTTACCCATGCAGGAGTATCACTTGTATCCTACCTGTTCCAAAGGAAGACGGTATTTCCCATTCTTTCAAAGCAGGAGGAGGTATTCCTCTTGATTTTCCCCATTTTAGCTAAAATGTCCTCTCCAACCTGTGGTATAACCTTGGCTCTTGGAGAAAACAGTAGCACCACTAAGTAAAGTGTTGTTTTGCTAGTTCTTGGTTTTTTTTGTTTCTTTGTTTGTTTTTTGTTTTGGTTTGGTTTCTATTAAGATGGGTTTCAGCAGCTTTTGTCACTACGTGGTCTTAAAAATGAGCTTACTGAATTAGAAAAAGAGAAAGCTGAAACTGTCTGAGCACTTACTTTATTTGTGCTTTCTTATCTACTATCTCACAACAGTCCCTTGAGATGCTGATGTTTAGTCCACTTTACAGATAAGGAAGCCAGAGTTTAAAGAGATTAAGTAAGCTTGCTTGAGGTCTCATGAATGGTAAATGTCAGAGCTAAATGAGTAATCATATTTCACACCATGTAATTTCTCTGTCAGTGGAAAGTAGGAAGGTAGAAAGTGAGGTGTGCTTTCTGGGGTAAGTCTTGCTCTAAAGGCAGCTTTTCACTGTGAGAAAGAAGTGAGAGATGGAAGAAGAGTTAACCAGACGACACTATCAACAGCCATCTGTTTAACGCATGGAGGTGCACTCCATTTTCTACCACATTTCATATTCAGTCAAATAATAGTCTCCTGTGGAATTAAGTCTGAAAAGAGGGAATTGTAGACATTGTGTCAAACTCAAGATAGTGCAGTACTCCAGCAACACATACTCAGTAAAATCCAGACTTTCAGAAGCATAAAGCAGCTAGTGAAAATCCCTGGTTGTCTAAGCAGGCATTGCTTTTATAATATCTTGTATCTAATATCATTCTTTACTGCCTCTCCCACTGTCTGGCTTAAGCTCTGAGAGTTTATCAAATGAAATATTTTAGGAAAATGTTCAAAAGGAGTTCTTTAGTGTAGTATGACTTCTTGTGAATGGTTAAGCACAAACCACAGTCTAGTTATATTACAACATATTGCTACTAACTTGCTTGATAGAGCTTTGTAGTTCACAGTGCAATTTAATATTTTTCTCTTAAAGACTGGAAGTCAGGAAGTATTTGTCATTCAACTATTTTATGTATTTGAAGTGTCAATCTATTGCTTTCTGTTGATCCCTGCCCCAGTAAAGGAGAAAAACAATTCCCACATCACTGTTAGCAATTGTCTAGTTAGTTGATTTTACTGAGAAGTCATCTTAAAGCCTTATTTTCTGAATATTTCTAAGCCAATAGTGTAATGTAGTGTCTGAACCTATGTGAGTGTTGTGGACCTGTTGGGTTATTGGAAAAGTCATGCTGTACTTTTATATTTTTCAAAGGTCGTTTATATAAAGAACAAATATCAATCTGATATAGTGCCTGTTGTGTTCCATAAACTTTGCCATCTGTCAGTGAGTTTCTTAATTCCTCATTCGTAGAAGGACTTGTCTTTATCAATAAAAAACTGGACAAGATGCTGATTTACAGCCTTATCTGAATTGTGTATTACACCACACAAGGAGTTTTGAAGAAAGTGAAACAAGTGGAAGTCTGACAGTGCAAGGTCAGGGGAGTATGGTGGGTGTGGCACCACTTCCCATTCAGGCTCCAGTAGTTTTTGACTGACAAACACACATATGTGGTATAGCACTGTCACCATGGAACATACCTCTGATGTTTCTAAGAGGTAATGGATTTGTTTAGACTGTCCAGTTGCTGACGTACATAATTCAAATTGGTTGTTCGTTCGGTTCCTTGCTAAGAACTCAGAAAACATGATAACCTTTAAAATCTCACCATATTTGAGAGCATAATTTTTCTTGTTGTTCGAGGAGAATGATCTCACGTTAGGACTGACCCAAGGCCATTTATACACCACATTGTTGTAAGCTATCCAATTCTCACCACCAGTCATCATATAAAGAACAAAGGATCAAAAGAGGATCTTTTTCGCATTCTGTAAGGATTATTGCAGAAGTTGATATGTATTGTCAAATGAACTTGTAAGGAACTCAAATAATCAAGCTTGTTTGTGTATCCCAGCCTCTTCAGGTGGTCGTTAACATTTGAATGATCAATGTTTCTGCAATCTCCTGTGCTGTGTAATTTGGGTTTAATTTTATCAGAGTCTTTATTGTTGTCGTTAACATCAGTGGCCCTCACTGACCTTGGGGCACCGTTGAGATCAGAATACCAGCACAAAGTTTTGTGAGCCATCATTGACACTGATGTTCTTGTAAAGCATTGTCATTGTAAACTGTACACAACTTTTCATAAGCTTGACACACTTTTTTCCCTATAAGGAAGTAAAATAGTAAAATGTGGTAAAAAGGCAGAATTTGGTCTTCTATCTTCAGCTTGTTTTGAAATCTCCAAAACTCAACCAAATCACTCAATTTTTTTTTTAGAATGAAGCTGGAACTGTCAGCTGGCAAATGATGTAGCAATAACAGATGCTTATACTTTGAAAAATGAACCAGCACTATCTATTACACAAATGCATTATGACTTTTCTGACAACCCAATGTAAACCAATGCTTATTTACCAGGAACATCTAGGACTAAAGCAGAATCACAGGTTGAGTATTCCTTGTCTGAAATGCTTGGAACCAGAGTGTATTGGATTTGAGAATATTTGCATATATGATGAGGTGTCTTGGGAGTAGGGCCCAAGTTTAAACACAAAATCATAAGCTTTATACACATAACCTAATGGTAATCTTACGTAATATCTTAATTTTTTTTGTTGTTGTTTCTTCTTCTTGTTCTGAAGATGGGACCTACGTTGAACTGTATTCCCAGCCCATTTTTATCTTGATTTTGGGACAGGGTCTCGTTAAGACATTAGATTACCCAGGCTAGAGTCAAACTAAGTCACTAGGTGGCTGGACTCAAACTTGCCATCTTCCTTTCTCTGTCCCTAGTAATGGATTACAGATCTGTGCCACCTGGCTAGGCTCTTGGTTTGGCTTGGTTCTTGTTCTGTTTGGATTTTGAGAACAGGTCTCACTATGTAATCCAGGCCTGTCTTGAATTCTGTGTGGCTCAAGCTGGGCTCCTCTCCTCTTGAACTCAAATCCTCCTGCTTTAACCTCTCATGGACTAGAGTAACGTGTGCTGCCACACCCATTCAAGTTACATGGTATAGAAGTTTCTACTTGTGTTATTATTATGTCATCACTCAGTTTGCCATTTTTTAAAGCATTTCAGATTTTTAGATCAAGGATGCTTGACTAGTGTATGTTGACCAAATAGAGTTCCGAGTGTGGCCAAAATTGTACTTTTAAAAAAATTATTCTTCATACTTTATAATATGAAGATCATTTCTGAATGATGACTTAAGATACTAAGAATATCATAACTAAGATTTTGGAATATAATCTGGCATTTTAATTAGGTAAATACTTTTTTACTAAATCAAAAGTATGAGATGGATTTAAAAGCAGTTTTGGCCACAGCACCTACTTTCTTTACAATATGAATAACAACTGGTGAATTTCATAGTATAAAATTGATTCTATAGAAAATGACCATATTAATTCCTTCTTTCTCTTTGTCCATCTAGTGAGAACACCACAGAGACACTATCAGTAGATTCAAACAATCAGTCGAAGTCCCCACTGGAGAACTTTATGGTCAAATTGTGCACTCACCATCAGAAGCAATTCATTCGTGTTCTGAGCGACCTGTACACTGAATCTCAGCCAGACGGGGAAGACCAGCAGCCTTTGGATTCTGGAGCAATGGATGCATCCGCTTGCAATGCTGGCTGTGCCCAGCTAAGCAGCAGACATAAGGAAAAGGATTCTATGTGTCTAGATAGAAAATCGCCTGCTTCTGTAGGTTTGTTCCTAAACTCATTGGGCTCTCACAGCTCTTTGCACATGACAGAACAAACCCTGAAGGAGCCTCCTCTTGAGACAAAATGTATAGATGGAAGAGAGAATGCCTTGGCTGTTTTCCAGAAAGATTCCTCTGAACTTCCACCCACTCAACCTACTTCTGACAGTTCTACAGGTGGTTCTCTTCTAGGATACTTCACTGCATCTAACTCTTCCTCATTGAACTTCCACCACATCTCTAAAAGCTTAGAGGGACAAACTACTGGACAGGAGCAAGACATAAATGTGAAAACATGTGAGGGTGGTAAAGACCATATGCAGAGTTCAGCTTTAATAGAAAGTGTAATTGCAGTAAAAGTGGCAGCTGAGAATAGTGAGGAGGGCAGTAGCTGTATTGTTTCTCAAAGAAATTCATTCAAAGCTTTATCGGAAGAGATGTGGGACTCAGGGTTTACGGGGATCTCAACTAGAACTGCTGACAAAGAGAATGCTTTACAGTGTAGCTCAAAAACATCATTGCTGCAGGAAGTAGAGGCAAATGAACAAGATGCAAGGCCAAAGCAAGAAAACCATCTTCACTCACTAGGAAGAAACAAGGTGGGTTACCTTTCACAACCCAGTGACAAGGGCCAATTTGATCATTCCAAAGATAATTGGTTAGCCCCCAACCCCATGCCAGCTGTACACAAAGCATCTAATGGACCTTCACGAACGAAGATGATGCCAGCTTCCATCAAGACAGCTCGGAAAAGTAAAAGGGCATCAGGCTTGAAAATAAATGATTATGATAATCAGTGTGATGTTGTTTATATCAGTCAACCAATAACAGAATGCCACTTTGAGAATCAAAGATCCATATTATCTTCTCGGAAAACTGCTAGAAAGAGTACCAGAGGATACTTTTTTAATGGTGATTGTTGTGAACTACCAACTGTTCGTACATTGGCCAGAAATTTACATTCCCAGGAAAAAGCAAGTGGCTCATTGCTAGCATCAGAGACACTTATGACTCCTAAGCAAACCCTTATAGTTTCAGCCCCTGGGCATATAGTAGATTTGCAGCCTTCCCAAGAAGATATCCTTGAAGAACCAACTAATGAAGTAATTTTCCTCAAGGAGGGAGACAGAGAGACTTCATCTGCAAAAGAGTCTGAGGAACTTGAGGTTTGCCCCATGGTAAGTGAGCCAGATCCCAGCTCTACCCCTAGATTGAAGGAGATGACAGCCACCAGCCCAGTCTGTCTTCTGCCTGCTCCCGTCCCTAAAGAAGATGGATTAGAAGGCAAAACCATGGTTTCAACTCCCACAGCAACTGCAGCATCTTCTGAAGAAGAGAAACAACCAGTTGCTCTGCTAGATGCAGAGGAGATAAGTGTACTCCAGGATGGCTCCTTCATTCCCCCGACTGAAAGCATTTCCAGGGGAAGCAGTGAAGGCGTCTTTTCTAGGCCTCATTCTTCTGATGCAGTCAGAAGAGAAGAAAGTGCTCTGTGCTCAGAAAATCAAAGTCACCCTGAGAGTTTGGAGCCTCCCCTGAATCTGGAACAGGCTGAGCATAAAGAGAGCTACAGTACTGAGGCTGGAACTGGTGACATTCAGGAGCTAGATGTTGACCCACATCGGAAGGCAGGCAGCATTTTTAGTAATGAAGACTCTGACAAGATTGAGGAAGATGAGGCAGCATGTGGTACAGGATACCCAGAGGGAAAGGAAAGTGATATAAAATCCCCTTCAGAAAAAGGCATGTGTGATCCAAACATTGACTCACCTGAAGAGAATTTGGACAAGAAGAAAAAAGGTAAAAGGTTTCCTCAGACTTCTGATAGATGCCTAAGAAGTCAGCTTTCAGATTCTTCTGCCGATAGGTGCCTAAGAAATCAAAGTTCTGGTTCTTCTGCTGTGTGTCTTGAGGTCAAAGTTTCTAAAAATCCTTGTGCAAAGCATTCTAAAAAAGAAGAGTACCTTGTTGGAACAACACCACAAGGCCTTTTGACTGGCAGTTTCCATGCAGAAACTCTGGAAGAAATTGAAAAGCCAAATGCCACTGAATACCACTCTGAGCAAGAGGCTGAGTCTGAGGATGAAGAAGGTGGCATTATAACAAGACAGACTTTTAAAAACATACTGGCAAAAGAACTCACAAGTGAGCAAGGGGAGATCACTTCCAGCCTTGATCCCATAGCCACAGTTGGCCAATCACTGTCTGGAGAAAGACTGGAAATCTATGTCCAGTGTACGATGGATGAGAAAAATGGTCTCCTGCCCTCAGAAAGTATTCCTTGTAAGAACGACCCACAGCAATCAAATGACAGACCAGGACATGATCTTGCACAGGATGTGGAGGCAGTTGTAAATGAGGTAGATAATAAGGACACCCAGCATAAAAATGATGCTAGCCAGCCTCCATCTGGTTCAGCTGACATGTCAAGTTGTCAGAGTGATGCTGCTGAGCCACCAAAATTGGTACTAAGGCCTAAACGATTGACCTCTTCAACCTATAACCTGAGACATGGTCATTCTTTAAACTCCTTGGATGCTACAAAAATTACTTCAGAAAAAGAAGCCACACCAGTAAACCCAGTGCCAAAGGAAAATGAAACTTACGACAGTGCAGATCCCTTAGATGAGGAGGATGTGGACACCTTGGTGGATGAGCAGCCCAAGTTTGTGGAATGGTGTGCTGAGGAGGAAAATCAGGAGCTGATTGCCAACTTTAATGCCCAATACATGAAAGTTCAGAAGGGTTGGGTCCAGTTAGAGAAAGAAGTACAGCCAACACCAAGATCAAGAAACAGGTCAGATAAACTGAAAGAAATCTGGAAAAGCAAGAAAAGGTCACGGAAATGTAAGGGTTCATTGGAGGCTCAGAAGTTTTCTCCTGTACAGATGTTATTTATGACAGATTTTAAATTGTCTAATGTTTGTAAATGGTTCATGGAAACAACAGAAACCCGATCTCTGGTCATTGTGAAGAAGCTCAATACTCGTCTTCCAGGTGATATCCCCCCTGTCAAGCATCCTCTTCAGAAGTACTCTCCTAACCTGTATCCCAGCTCATTACAGGCTGAACGCTTAAAAAAACATTTAAAGAAATTTCCAGGAGCTACTCCTGCTAGGAATAATTGGAAAATGCAGAGGCTTTGTGCTAAGTTTCGAGAGAATTCTGAGCAGGTGGATCCAGAGGACAGCAGTGATGTTAGTCTTGGTCCGAATTCTGAAGACAGCATAGATGAAGTCAAGGAAGATAGAAATAGTAACCTTCCCACAAACCTGCCTACTCCAGCCAGTACTCGAATCCTCAGGAAATACTCCAACATTCGAGGAAAGCTCAGAGCCCAGCAGCGATTAATCAAAAATGATAAAGTTGACACCTCTCTGGGTATGACAGGAGAAAGTAAGCAGAGTCGGAAGAGCGTATGCATCAACCCTCTGATGTCCCCTAAGCTTGCCCTCCGGGTGGGTGCGGATGGTTTTCCTGTTAAGACGAGGAGTACTGAAGGGATGAATGGAAGGAAGGGGAAGCATATGTCTGAAATCTTGCTTAAAGCCGAAATTCAGAGCAAACACAGGAGGACAGAAGGCAGCAGCACTCAGGACTACAAGGACAAAGCTCCAGCAGTGAAAGCTGGCAAAGAAAAACATGTTGAAGGATCCATCAAAAACTCTTCTATCAGGAAGCCATCTGCAAGGAACAAAGTCAGCCAACTGCCCAAAAAAACATCTTTGAAAGAGAATAAAATGAAGATCCCTAAAAAGTCCCCTGGAAAGAACTGCCCTTCCTCCAGGAAAGAAAAGGAGAATACAAACAAAAGACCTGCCCAACCTCTTGCCTCAGAAGCACTGACAAAATCTGCAAAGCAAAAGGGAGCAGGTGAGTCCTCCTCCAGGCCCCAGAAAACCACAAACAGAAGGCTGAGCAACGGAAAGGCCCGGGCCAGACCCTTGACAAAAAGCTCAGAGAGAAGTGTGACCCAGAGAAAGCGAAAGCTCAAGGCAAAGCTGGACTCTTCCCACAGCAAACGGAGACGTCTGGATGCAAAATGATGGAAGGATGACATCCAAGAGTGGAACTGTTCTATAGAAGTAACCTTTTATTTTGCATTAACTAATTCTGCTTTTGTAAACTTACTAAGCCTTTCAAATTATAAGTAGTAGAAAACATCCCAGTTTGAGGTGTCAGAAAATGCATCTCAAGTGGAGAAGGGAACTTACAGTCCTTCTCTAAGGTTGAGTAAGGGAAGTTATATATTATATTCTGATTGTTCCTTGGATTTTAAACTTGGAACCAAGCAGTTTTTGTTTTAAAAAGTACAGTGCCTTATTTATCCTTTTTTGTTTTAAATTTACAGAAGCTAAAAAGCTGATCTATGTGATTAAAGGCTTGTATTTTATACTTGATGCACAAGCACTTGTACTGTAGCCAAGAAGACCACACTGTCATGCACATGAAAGGAGCTTTCAGCAGCCACCCTGCTGTGTCTGTCCCTAACAGATGCCCTGTACAAACCATAGCAGCAACTTCCCTCTCTGTCGTGTTTGTTTGTTTTTTCATTTGAATGATATTTAAAAGCTAAACCAAATCATTTTATGGCATGAGAAAAATGCAGAGGGTTTGCAATTATAAAAGATTAATGTTTCTGTTACCTAACCCTTTTAAACAATCACATTCATTGTTAATCACCCCTCTCATCTTTGATTTTTTGGGGGGTGGTCGTTTGAGAACATGTTCTAAATGATGTGCCCATGGGATAAAAAGATGTGTCACAAGCATTCATTTTGGTTTATGATTTCTAAAATTTATTTGCATTCCAAAACCATATTGCTGGTCCTTACCATCCTCTTCATTTTCAGCCTTGCAGGCTTGCTAGCATTCTAACAAGGTGTTCATCCTGTATTGGCAAAACAAACGAACTTTTTTATCTTGTAGCTGTCATTTAGTGATTAGAATGAGTGACTTTTCTAATTCCTTTCTTCCCTAGAGTATTTCTCTGTTTAGAGAAAGCCAAAATGTTATTTCCATTAATAGGAAAGTTTGAGTATGAGTGCACATGTGCATTTGGATACATTTGCATGTGGTTAACTGCAGATGTCTTCGAGTCCAGTTTTACAGTAAAATTCTCTTTCCCCATAAAGTTGAGTAATTGGCACAGTCCAGATGGTTTAAAGGTAGCCCAATGTTTCTGTGTGTGTCCCAGTACCACTTAAACCATCAGACTCAGAAGTGTAAACGGCACAGAGTTATATAGAGGTCAGAGCCACTGGCAGCTGGAGGAAGCTGACCCAGTATCTCAGCGAGTCCACATCCTCACACACAGAGCTGAGGTTCAGCACTGGGTGAATGGACCTGCCTGGAGTGGGTGTCCATTTGGATTGATGGGTGCCATCCTACTGGTTAATTGCTGGTAGTATCATCCCTACTCATATCACGTTACACTGTTCATGGCTAAGAAATGAAAGCTGCAATATTTGTAATTGATGTTGTTTGCCTTTTCCAGGTGAAGCCTGAGGTGGGCCCATTGGCTTCAATGCCTCTGACATGTTCTGTTTATAGCGCAGTGTGTACTTGACGTTTCCATTGGGCCACTCTGCAAAAAAAGGTTTGGTTTATAAAGAAAAAGTCAACTTTAAAAAAAAAAAAAACATGTTCCATCACCTTAATGGGCTGGTATGTACAGCTCCTACCTTTTCCTTATTTTTAAGATTTCCATTTAAATTGTTTCTCATCTCTTTAGTTAAACCAGATTGTTAACATAGTTCACAACAAGTCAGGCTCCCCACTATTCTGTTAGTTTTTCTGTATATGATGGAAACTTCTGATTAGATAAGACTGGAAAAAAGCATTTGATACATGAGTTGAGAGTTTCGTTGAATTTCACAGACAGTGAAGTTTACTGTCTTCAATGAAGCCCTCTTTTGTTATTGTTGTTTTTAATGCCTCTTCTATTGTACCAGTCTTCTTTTTTTCCTTTTTATTATTTCTGACTTGGGCCATTCAAGAGCTACCTATTAATAATGAAACTGCTGAGTGTGTGTGTTGACAAACCTTTCTCAGCATTAAGTTGCACAAAAGCATTAATATGTTTTAAATAGGTTCTTTTAATCTTAAAAATGGTTTTAAGGTTTAAAAACTATCTTTTCATATAGTTGTCACTGGATATTGTTTTTGTGTTGACTTAAACTTTTAACTGTTTGCCAGCATCAGATGTGCTGACTTTTGTGTATAAGAGGTGTCCTCTTGGCTGTTTATATACTGCTTATAGGCTACCTTGTGAGGTGCTTGGATTAGGGTAGGGAGAGGAATGAGGGAGTAAACTTGGAAAGCTTTCCAGTTCCAAGTTTGTAATTCATTCCGTTACTTTTCTAAATTCTCATTTTTAAAAGCTTATTTCAAGATAACAGCTTGCTTTCTCATTCAAGACTTCATTGAGGAAAGTCAATGTGTATAATTTATGTTATATACCTAACAATGCAGTGGATCATCTTTAAAATAAGCTTACAGTTTTTCAATATTGACATTTAAGTAGACTGAAATTCTGCAAAGTTAAGACACTTAAAGCTTTAAGGTTTTTTTTCATATATGTTGAGTCCCATTTTGCTTGTTCAGTTTATTTTTCTAGAAGAAGGAAAACAAAACTTGAGGGCCTACTGTGAACGATCCTTTCACACCTGTAGCAAATGCTGGAAAAGCTTTCCTGCAGAAACCTCCATGCCCAGCTTGAAGTTGACTGCACTCTCTCCTTGTTTTCCCTCTTGAAAAGATCTTGTAAACATTTTAAAGTATGGCTTGCTACCAGATTCAAAACAATCTGTCTCATATTCTGGATCTCCTATCAGAAAGCAATTCTGTTCTTGGGCCTGTGTTGGATAAAGTGACTGCCCAGTGGTGGAGCTGAAGTTGATGACCAGAAAAATGATATTTCCTGAGTTTCTGGAAGAAAGGAGCTGGAAGATCCCAGGAAAACTATCAATGAAACTCCACTGTGGCTTCTCTGAAGCAGTCTCTCTCTGGAACACCTGGGTTGTTTTTTTGTTTTGTTTTTTTATCCCATGAGGCACCCTAGGGATAGGATTGCTCCTTCATCTGGAGTCTAGACCTTTGTCCTAGCACTCCTCAGATTTGTGACAGTCTTGCTATGCAGCAGGTGGGCCATGAGCCTTGTTCTGCTCCCGAGGCTTCTGGCATAGGAGTATTCCTCATGTCTGCTAATCAGCAGTTACTAGACTCTGGGATTCCTTATGAAAGGCTTCTACATAGCCCTACTTAAACATAATCTTTGGCTGGAGTTTCGTGTCTTATTGTTCCTATAGTGGTACACAGAGAAGGGGTGTGTTTAATCATTCCTTTACATATGTGGTGCTTTCTTAGGGACTCTTCTATGCATCACATATTATGCAAGTGAATTTCTCACTGTTGAGCTGCATCATCAATAAAAGGCATCACTTCAAGATGCTGCTGTGAATTGAAGTTTGGTCTCTTTTCCACCTTGTGGTTGATTTTATGGTGAAAACAAAAGCTGTTGCTCATTTATGGGTAGCATTCCTATTGACCAGTAGATTTAAGAGCCTTGTAGGAACAGACAACAGATGTATGATACAAGCTAGGGATGCGTAAGTGTTACCATCAGCAAATCGCGTGCCTTATCATGACATCTGGGGAGAGTTAGAGCACTAGTAGCCAGGGAACCATCTGACCCTTTTGGTATTATGTCAGCCACTGCAGACTTCCTTTTGACTTACTATGAACTAAGGGTCTGCAAACTGTGAGGTGTTTCGTGTAAATAAAGATTTTTTGGAATGTAACTGTGCCCATTTGCTTACTGATTGTCTGTGGAACAGAGCAGTTGCAGCAAAGTTTAAAATACTCTCTGGATCTTCCAGAATTACTTTGCTGACCCTTGCTCCAAAAAATAATTCTTGTTCAGGAAAACATTTTCCTGATTTTTATTCTGCCTTTTATGCTCTCTGTTCTTTCTCCTTCATCTCAGTTTTATTCTTTCTTTTCCTGCTGCAAAGAGTCATATCATTGATAGATCATGTAGACTACCATCCCTTTAAACTTAACTTGCCTTAGCATTCTGTCTTCCTTTGAATTACCCATTAAAGTAGCACAGTGAAGCCACCTTGGCCTAGCTTCAGAACCGTGAGCAAATTAGGATTCAAAATTCTGAAAGTAAGCAGCCTCAGTCTCCCATTTCATTCACCTAGTTTTTATTTATAGTACTGACTTTGCCTTCACTTCTTATTTATTCAAATAAGCCATGACTAAGTTTCTATTCATCTTAGTTGAAAATACTTTAGTTGGACCTGTAGTCTTCTGAATATAACATTTCGATGTGGACAAAGTCTTTTGAAAGAGCGGTAAGAAAGTCTTGACAATAAACCCATAGCGTCGTTTGTTCTTATTTTTTGGTCACCTTTTAGGAAAATAGAAATATATTGTCACTGGTATATTTTCAGTCACAGTCTGTTGAAACGATTTTACTAAAAGTAAACCAACAAATAGAAAATTGAGACATATGAAATACTTGAGAAAAGAATTTTCACATAACCTGGCTATGACTGAGAAGTTATGGATTATAACTAGAACAAATCAGTCAACCTTCAAGGTGTTAGTCATTTCTTCCCCCCAGAAAACTCAAGGTACATTTCTATGCTGTTTTCTAAAATTTAGTTGATTGTCCTATTAGTGACCTCCAAGCAATGATTTTCTTTTGTTGGTTTAGAAACAGATTTGATTTGGATTTTTTTCCAGTGCTGGATACCCGGTTTATGGCCTTGCACATGTCTGTACCCTTCTACCACTACATAACACCCTTTGCCCAATTATTTTGAACTTTTATAGGCTGGTTCTGAACTCACCATATAGCCCAGGCTGGCAATCCTCCTGCCTCTGCCTCCTGAGTGCTAAGTGCTAAGAAGATTACAGGTTTGCATCACCATGCCCAGCAAATCTTTTTGTGTGGTGCTGGAGAATTGAACCCAGCACTTTGAGCTTGACAGGCAAGTGCTCTTAACTGCTTAACTATGGCCCCAGATTCCTATTTTGAACTTAGTTGTTACTTTTATGTCTTATAGCTTGATATCCACTGCATTTTTTAAGTATAAAATCATACCTGTGGATATTATATAGGCTCCTATCCAAGCAGTAAATACTCCTCCCCATGCTTGTTCCCTAATCATTTTCAAGGAAAGATGAAAGATTATTTAAAATAAGCATAGTTCAGGGAAACCTTGTGAGATAGCCTTCAGTGTAATTGAACCCTTGAAACAGCAGAACAGAGTCATCTTCTGCAGTGGGTGGATTGGGAGCCTTGAGAGCCTGGCTCTTTCCTTGAAATGCTGTCATATTCATGCAAAGCCAGAGCCCTCTGACGCTGCTCCTAGCTCAGGCTTTGCAGTGCTCTGCTGCCCTTTTACTCCTAGGGAGACACTTGGACACTTTATGGTAGGTGTCCTTGCTTGTGCAGTTTCTTTCTCACAGAGCCCTGGTGGTTTATGCCCAGTGCTCAAGAGCACTCCACCTCTCAAAAAGTCAGTAGTAAATTCCTGCTGGCCTAATGAGCACAGATACCAAGGCTTTCTCACGTAATGAGAACATCCCATTTACCACAAGTGTTCAATGTGCAAGGCACGTGAGAGCACCGACTGCCAATTTTTAAAAAGCAACCAGGTGCCCATGGTAGTATAATATGCCAGTGTTTGGGTGAGTAGATTATGTTATATTAAAAAAGGTAATAGGCAATATGTGGCCTACACTGAGTATTTACTACCTAACCCTTTATGGCACAAGTTTACTGATCCCTGCATTAATCATTCAAGATTAAATTGTGTAGTCAATTAGGTACAAAAATTTTTTGTTCGTGTAGAACAACATAGCATCAGTTCTTCTTAGGTTTTAGGGTATTTTGCCTGTTCATCTCAGTACACCACAGCTGTTGCACATTGTTTCTGAGTGGTGCTTGTGCATAAGAAAAAATAATACCCCTCTGCTAATTGAATATTTATTAATGAGTTGTAGGTCTACAGTCTGTCTATGAGGGTCTGTACTTGAAACTGAAAGTACACAATCTTATAAACTGAAGGTGGAGACATTCCATTGCGGTAGTGCTCAACACATGCTATCTAGTTAAAGCCTAGAAATAGTGCCTGTCCCTGAAAGCACAGGGCTCATTAGTTTTATCTCTAGAGCTTTCCATTTCTCTTTTGTATCTGGCACATATGCAAGTTTATCACTTGCCAAGCTTGGTCATTACTTGTAAACATAAGTAAGTAATCTTTGCTCGAACCTAGAATCTAGACCACCCATTTTCCTCGAAATACCAGCATGTCTATGGCACCTTGTTGGCATACCAGCAGCTTTGGACTGAACAAGATCAGGGCACTCTGGCCTGGTCAGTGAAGCTTGATCCTGTTGAGGCCTGAGTCGTCACCTCATACAGGGAGCCATCCTTGGCTCCTTACCTGTCTTTCCTCTTTTTCTTATACCACTGCACCTCCAGGACGCATCTTCTCTGACTTACCCCTCCCAAGTACTTCCCTAAATATGTCACATAAGAAGCATTTTTCACTTTATAATTCTTTATTTTTGTTCTCGTATTGAATGTCTGGTCCAAACACCATTCAGTTGTCAAATTTTTTTCCATCTCTGTTGTTTTCTGTGATCTACAACTCATGTTGTCTTACAGTTATCACTTAAGTATTTGGGGGCAGGTTTGTGGAAAAGATACTATACAAACAGGATTGTGTGATTTTGTATGTTTATACTACAGATAGGGATTATTTTTAGAGCCACTGTAGCTTACATTTATTAGTGGTTTCTGCATTCTAACTAGTTCTAGAAGACTATTAATAACTGGTTTCAAATATATATATATATAGTGTATTTATACATACCACTGTGGAATTCATTTCACTTTGTAAATAGTGATATTTTCCTGTTCAAATACTTCTATACAAATTATTTATTTTATCAAAAAGAAAAACTGTCAAAAGGGCTTTTCAAAAATTGTTCTTGTCATCCATCATCCCCAGCTACTATGCTTAGCCATTGAACCCCCAAACAAAACAGTAATTGTAAAAGGGTATGGCCGAGACTCACTGTGTTTGAGCACATGCAGCATGGATTGGGAATCTTAACATTTCTCCCTACTGTTGCCCCATCCAGAACAAAGTGATGCTCCTCTGGTAGATACAGTCTGCCAGGTGCCTCAAGGCACCCACATCTTGTATATACCATTGATAAATTGAACTATTCGCTTCCACAGCCTGTGCAGGGAAATGAGCCTTAGTTGTGGTCCCAAGGAAATCCAAACCCATACCTGGAGGATGAGGAGAAGGCATTGGTTGCCTAAAGACAGCATTAAGGTTGTGCACTTCTAGTCTTTTTCCCCGGTTTGTGCGAAGCACCTCTTCACACTCACCCATGGGAGACATGCATGTCATATGCACCTTGATAATACTTGTAGTTACCTTGGCTCCTTAGTTCTCCTCCTCTTCCTCCTCTCCTCCCTCTTCTCTCTTTTTCTCAGCAGTATCTCTACAGATGTGGTCAGCCCCATCTGTAACCTATGGTTACAGAATGAGACCATCTGTGCTAAGATGTATTCAGCTTTACTTCTCAGGAGTCGTGGTCAGTAATCCAGAGTACCCTAAATACAATGGAACCAGTGCTTTATGGTCATGGTCCTACCCCTGTTTCCTGTTCCTGGGCACCTTTGAGTCATGTTTCTCACTCTGCCCAGCTAGCTGGACTGAGAACTACAGCTCCAGGATGCAGGGAATGCTGGGATTATTGACTTCAGTTTAAACCATAGTTTGCATACTTCCTTATGGCCTGTCTTTGTCTTTTCTAAACAAATGGGGAGAATGCTTGAACAGTGATTCTGGAGAATGTTTTTCTAAGATACTATTTGTAAGCAGATCTGATATTAAGATGAAATGTGAATGGGTAACTAGGTGCCAGGGAATTTAGCACTGAACTAGTAGTCAAAAAAATTTTTTAACCTTTGCAGGAAGAAATGGATTTTGCTCTCATTGAAATGTTCACAGGAAGTAATGTTGTAAATAGTTTTCTAAAAGATATTTATTATGTGTGCTGTGTACAGATTTATGTTCTGAGTGATGTTGGTTTTCATTGTAGTATTGTAGAAGAATATATTTTGAGCAGTGAACTTCTTTTTCTAACACAGTTCACACATGCAGAAAGAACAAAAGCCAGCAGGTTGAGAGCATTTGGGGTCTTTGATCTGTAATATAACATCATATTCAAGCTTGAGCTTTAGCTGCCCCCTCTTCTCATCTGGTTATGTTTATATACACTCATATGTATATATTATATATAAATGATAACCTGGTTGGTGGTCAGTACCCATATCTGCAGAGCGGATTGTTTTCAGTGTTCTTTCTGATGTGTCGCCCTTAAGCAATAAGACCCTAGGTGATGACATGTGCTCTGGGGTCCCTGGTGGCCCTTGTCTCAGAGGATCGGGTGGGGGCAGAACAGCTCTTGTGAATCCCTCTTGCCTTTGCCAGAGAGGTTGCTGTACTTGAATTTTTGCTTCTGTTTGTCTGCACACTCTCTCATGTCACAAAACCCCAACTATGGACAAGAAACCCGCCAGCACCAGACACATCAAAAGTGGTCATGCCAATGAAAAAGTAATTTGTAAAATTGCCAGCTTGTCAAGTCTGTAATATTTGTAGAGTCCTGTTGCAGCAGAACTCATTTGGCTATAGAGTGAATGTAAGAACTTTTAACATGTGAAGTGGAAATGACTGATGGAAAGTCATTTGGCTGTATCTGGTTCACCTTTGGCAGCCAGCCCACTTCCTGCCAGCCTCCACTGCCTGTTTGCAGCCCCTGTGTCTGCCTTCAGTCCTTTAGGTCGGAGTGAAAAGGCAGCCTCTCCTCTGTTTCCCCCAGCGTGTACAGCTCAACAGATCCCTAAAAATCTTTAGCAGCCTCTCATCGTGACCGTCCTAAACTTTGTGAAAAATACCCCACACCCAGACAACCATTAATAGAAGTAATGTAGTTTTTTAGGCTTTTGGAATTGTCTTTTGTATTTATGATGGTGTTTGGAATTTTTCACTAGTGTTTTCTTAGATTGGGTGCATTAGGATAAAACTTTCCACTGCTGAGCCTGAAGGCAAGCAAAGAGGAAAGAAATTGACCTGTATTGTATTACTGGGGACGTGACTACTTGGGGTGGGGGAGAGGAGGGTGGGGGTCGTAGATTATGTGAAGGTAAAATAGAATTCTGGCCTGAGGCTCCCCAAGTCTTTAATACTTTATAATAAAAATCCTCTTTTTAGCCTCAACCTCAATAAAAGCCTGCTGTTTACCCTCAGGGAACAAGTAGTTTTCAAAATTGAGCTCCTCCAAGGTCTTTGGCCAGTTCCTGTGTGCACTGGTCATTTTGTGAACTTATGGCATTATTTTCCCATATGCATTATATCAAGTTCAACCCCCAACCTGTATTAAAAGCACAGCCCAGGATCCTAATTTAGGCTATGCCTTTGTGGGGCCAGGGGATCATAGGAGGCCCAAGCAATTTAAGTGAAGCTCAGGTGCATGTTGGATTTTTAGTCTGTTCGACCGTGACCCTTCAGAGTGAGTTTAGGGCAGGGGCTGCTGATCCAGTTGTGGATTCAGGAAGCTCTCAGACTCTACCGTTCCTTTAAAGGTCTTTCTGGTTCCCCACGGTGTTGTCATTCCCAAGGTCAATCTTGTAGTTGTTCAGATGTGCTCCTTTTTGCTGTCTTGTGAGTCTTAATCAGTGTTCCAGATGCCCAAGGACAGGGCCCAGCCCCTTCCTGGTCCCAGGCATGTGCT
The DNA here is from genome assembly GCA_004027205.1 of Ctenodactylus gundi. NCBI lineage: Eukaryota > Metazoa > Chordata > Mammalia > Rodentia > Ctenodactylidae > Ctenodactylus > Ctenodactylus gundi. Next base: position 88,520 of record PVKB01003817.1, on the reverse strand, counting down.
TCTAGCCTGTGTAAAGGTGGTGTTCCTAAAACAAAACAGTGAAATGAAAAATTTTGCAAATGGTAACTTTAAGGGTCAGCGTGTATCTCTTGGGCCTGGAGTTCCACTATGTTAGTGAGTGTAGGAAAATACTGTGTCTTTAATGGATGAAAATTCAATGTATGCTGTGAATTGTTGGTTTGAAACATTTAAATTTTTTCATTAGACAATGTTTACATACCTCACCTAAAAAACCTTTGAGAGTGTATATATGAAATTTTAAAATATATTAAGTTGCTTTAAAACAGTGTGTATAGCTATAAAAGTTGGAGTTATTTTAACGTTGAATATGTACCAAGTCTCTTAAATATTGAACTCTTGTAGACTTCCTGTGCTTCTGTATTTTACTTTACTGTTAGACCACGTAGGAAACTGTGTTCTTGTTATTGGTAAAGGGGCCCGCACTGAAATCCAAGCTTGAAAGGATTTTCTATGTTGTTTCAGATTTTCTTGTTTGGTTTTGAGGGTTGGGGTGTGGAGCTAGTGGATATGTGGGAGGGATTTCTCTAACATTGACATCTATTCCATGAGCTTTTTCAAGGCGCTTATTTTATTGCAGCGTATTAAATTTCTTTGATATCAAAATGTGTTTGTGTAATCACTGGAAAAGGTACAGAATACATTGAAGCTGGACATTCAGTTTGTAGCCTACTGCCAACTTGGCAAGAAGCCAGAAAGAACCCAAAAGTAGTACTCCGTCTCAACCACACTGCTGGGCCTTCCAAAATTATTATTGTGTTCTACTCTAAATCCTAAGTCATTCTGTGAGTGATGCCTGATTTCAGAGAAGAAAAAAATACAGTGGTTATATCATTGGGATTACCATGGCAAGGTTGGAAAGATGCCAGTGTTTCAATCTGAGGGTCGGGAGCAACAGAACTCAAAGGTAAGGGCTGCCTCACTGTCTGTGGTTCCTGTTGGAATATGGCAGAAAGTCTTTCCTGCATGCTGGCCTTGTCACCTTGTTTTTGTTCAGTACTCCTTGAGTTTGTTTGTTTTTTTTTTTTTCTTTTTTTAAGGAGGAGGAGTTGGTGAGTAAGAATCATTTAAGTTGATGTGATGGTGGTTATTCATGTGCAAAGCTATATCCAACTAAATTAGTTCAGCAGCCCTCAGGTCACCCTGAGTTTACTTTAAACTCAGAGGTTACAAATTGCTGGTCCGGAGACATGTTTCATTTAGCCCAGCTTTAAAATAATAATTATACACAAACACACAAAAGCTGCTTTTTTTTTTTAAGCACACAGATTGAGATTTCTGACTTGTCTTTTTCAAAGGTGATGAAGCTCTGACAAAATTAACTTGTGGTATAAGTGAGCTGGTGCTCAGTATATTGGAAAATGGTCTTCTGGTCATCACAGACCCTAGCTATGCCGTTTGTTACTTTACAGTGGGAAAATCTGTTCTCTGTAGTTGCTGTTCTACCAAAATGGCAATATAAATGATGGGCCAGGAGGGTACTGCCTGTTTGATTTACTTAGGTGACCTGGTCACTGTGAGGGATTGAACCTGCTACTCTGAACCCTGTTTTCAATCTTGTACCCTGTTTGTTCCATTTCCTCTAGAAATTTCCAGTTGTTTGGAATGCACTTTCACCGTGCATCACGGCACTTTCAAGGTGGATATATGCTGTTAACTTGTGACTGTGTGACCATTATCACAGGCTATGGGAAGTCAGTCTATGGTCCTGGCTCAGAAAAGGGCCAATCCTTTTAGGGCTTGTCTACCAGGGTCCACTGTCATCCAGACACTCAAAATCTTGCATCCTACAAAACTCCAAAGTACCATTTTCCAATTTTCTGGTCTGACAAAGTTTGAGAATACCTATGAATATGTTTGCCTCCTTTCTCCACTGATGTTTGAATAGAAATAGGCAGAAACTTTACAATATGTCTGAGAAGATATATTGCTGATTTGTTTGCCCAGGTGCCTCAGAACCCCCATACCAGGTTATATGTCTCTGTACAGAAACACAAAATGTCAGTGTATTAGCAGAGATGAGGCTGAGCCATCCCCCAAACAACATGTCTCGTGCCTCACTCTGCGTCCCATCAACAACCTAGAGAGTTGTATCCCCAGGTTCCTTCTTTTCCTCAGAACAGACAGACCTTTGCCACTTTGGAAAGAGCACAATACCAGGGCAGACCCCCTGTCCATGAGGATTGTGGTCAGTGTGTGGTCAGCCCAGATGCCCTTGTGATACAGATGATTAGTACTGGCAGCAGCAAGCTAACCTCGGCGAAGAAAGGGAGACCACCAGACAGAATCTAAGTGAATCGATGTCATGTTCTCATGGGAAACAATAAGACAATATCAGCATACTCTTAATACTTTGGGGAAAGGGCTGGTGTGGCTCCCTCACAAGCTGTTCTAAGCCAGTCTCTAAGAATCAAAAAACCATAGAAACCCCAAATGAAAGGTTACGGCCACAGCATCGGAAAATCAAAGCAAGACACTGGATGTTGACTTTAACATATAAAAATACTATAACAAAATGAAATACAAATATATATTAGAATCTGTAAGCTGTATAAAGAGATACTTTTGCAACAGGCTAACAGGAAGCAAAGAGAGACAAAATCGGCCTTTTCCATTTCCTCACACCGTCGGGGAAACCCCCACTCCTGTTACAGGTGAAGCCACCGAAACACCAGGTCCCTTGGGACTTGCCCTTCTGGTTCTCTTCAATGTATTTCCAGTGAGAACAGCCAATGGTTGACCACAAAGCAAACTGAAGGCCTTTACCAAAAAGTGGTGAGATGTGGAGATGTGTCCTCAGACGAATCGTTCTGCATTCATCTTCCTGGACTTACGGAGTCGAGTATAAAGAGGCAATGGCATGGTGACCCAGGTATGTAGCAACTTGCAGGTTGGTGGCTGGATTAGAGGAAAATTGACGCTTGTGTGTGTGTGTGGCTCTTGGCCACTTGGTGCTCTTGTGCTGTCTGACTCAGCTAAGGACAGTGAGGAGGAGCTGGTAGGGATAGCCTTAGGATCACAAGATGATTCCTGGGAACCAGCATAGCAGCCTCTCCCGCTTATCCTCATGGCCTAGGGGAATAGTAGGATCTCGTTTCTGCCGGTGTTGTGTCTGCTTTCTGCAGTGTGAAGAGGCCTCCTGCCAGTTGGTGCTGCTCAAGTCTCTGGCATTAGCTTCTCCAGGGCAATAGGGAATGGTGGTGGCTGAGGAAGCTAAGTTCCTCACAGCTGGTGAATTCAGGACGCCTTTCTTCCAGGGAAGAGGTAAGCCAAGGGCCCTTGACCTTTTCTGCTCTGCAGCCTGTTGCCACTGCTCACTAGTGTCCCAGAAACTTGAAAAGAGGGCACTGCAGTCCTGGGTAAGGCTCTAAGATGCCCAGGCTTCTACTCGGGTGCAGTGAGGTCAGGCCCTGTGTCCTTGCTTAGAGCTACAAGAAAAATAAAGCCTGAGCCCCTGATGAGGGGCTGATCATCCCTAAAGATATTTACCCCAGTTGGGCAAGAAAAAACTCTTTTTCCATCACAGGTCTAATGAGTCTGCAGAAGACTCTCGCCCTTTATCAGTCAGTGTCAAGGGCTCCCCTCAGTGCCCAGAAGGGCAGGAATATAAGCACAAGGCTGCTTCAACCCACACACAGCTCCCCAGATGGATGGTCTGGGAAGGGATATGCTCATTCCCCTTGCCCACTGGGACTATCCTAGGGCTACACTCTCTTAGGGAGACTTCTAGGAAACGAGAATGTGAACTTTGCTCCCTCAACCAACGCAATGTTAGGCTTAAAACTCATCTTTTTGTGTTTCTATGTAGAAGACATGCCTTGGTTAGACAATTACATATCCAGTAGCTCTTCAACCTGGGCAGCAAATACTAGGGTGCACAACACTCAGTATCTGTGGATTGAACACTGCTGAGCTCCTGTTTTCCTGGACATCCTAGTAACTCCTGCTGTGCTTGGGACTACTGTGTATCTGCCCATGGTACCCAGTCCTGGGACAGGCACATAAATGCTTGCTTTCATCAGTGAAAAGGGGTCTTGTCCTTGGGCCTCCCTTCTGAGGCCACAGTGGGAATGTATATGGTTCCTTTTGCTAGGTTACCTCCCCATTTTATGGCTGAGGAAGTCAGGGTGGGGTCAGGAAGAAGTTTGCCTGTACTAAGAGAGACAGCAGGGTCCCAGCTGCTAGCTTCTGGCCTGCCGTGCAAGGGCTCCAAGCCTGCCTCCACCAAGACCCTGCTTTTCTGCCCCCAGCGCATGGTCAGCTGGTGACTGATGAAACCCAAACCCTGGCCCCCTTCTGGTGCTAGTGTTTATCCAGCTGGAGTCAACAACTCCCTGCCTTCAAGAGCCCCCTCCTGGAAGCCAACAGTGGTCATCTTACACTTTTAGATTCAAGGCCTTGGTCCTAAGAACTGCCTCCATCTTCAGTTTCCTTTCAAGCTGTAGCAGCAGTGGGGGCACTCAACTCAGAGGAAGAATCATTCCCTTCCCTCTGTCAGGATACCCTTCCCTTTCAGGCAGTGGGGCTGCTGCCAAAAGATGCTGCCCTAGAGGGAGCTGGTCACATTGCCCTGGCTTCCCTGAGGGAAGTAAAGGAACAAGAGGATTCTGGGGACGGGTCTTTTTGCCCCAGGTTGAAAGGAAAATTGGTTCGGAAGGGGATCGGCCCATTTAGACCCAGGTAGTAACCACAGAAAGTGCCATAATTCCACCCTTTGTGGCCTGACCTCATGCACACATTCATTCAACAAGTATTTATTAAGCGCCTATTTGTGCAAGGCACTTTCGGGAAGGATGGCCACAGCTCAGGCCTGATCCTCTGCTGGGCTGCAGCAGACTACTCACGAAAGCGCCGGGCGCCCGCATGCCTGCCAGAGTCCAAGTGCCGTCCCGGTGAAGCCCCAGCCCCGCCCGTTCGCCAGCCACACTGTCCCGCCCGCCAGCTGCGTCCAGTCCTCTATGCACAGGGCGCACAGCCGCACTTGGTGGGCTTTTCCACCTCCTCCGCGAAAGAGGTCCCGTCGCTGCACTCGAAGGTGAGCTTCCGCCGCTTCAGCCGCAGGCCCTGGCAGCAGCCCTGGCCCGGACACGCGCCCCGGCACTCCACCCACGACAGCAGGCGTGTGGTCTGGCAGATGGCGTAGCCCCGCTGGACCCGGTGGAAGTCCCGGACAGGGTTCCCCCGGCACTCGGACTCTGGATGGGATAGATACCAAGAGAAAGCCTCAGAGCACGCGCACAAGCCAGCGGCTGCCCGGAAACGGCTTCGGCATTCTGGGAGGGGTCCGCTGCTCCGGTTTCCGCTCTGCACCCAGCATCCTCCCGCCTCCTGCGCATGCACCCGTGCACCTCTTCTTCCCGAGGCCCACAGTGTATTGCAGCTGCCAGGTAGGTGGTTCCTGCTATGCTACAGAAGTGCGCAAGCAGAGCTGAGGCCTGAGTATAAAAGCAGTCAGCGCTGGGAGGCAAAGGCCCAGGGACCGTTAAGGTGTCTGAGGTCTGGGCTGTCCATCTTTCCCTGCCTAGCCTCCGCAGTCTGGATTCCAGCAGAAGCATCTTAGTCAAGTGGGCCAGGAAAGGCCTGAGGAGTCCACTCCCAGGTCCCAGGCTGGCGGGGCCAAAATGTGGGCTTCTGGCCAAGAGCGATTACCTGGATGATCTCTGCTTACAGAGAGACTGTTCGCCACAAAGGGCATCTGAAGGGCAGCCTGAGCCAGGAGAAATGCCAGGGGCTCGGTGCTCAGGGCACCAGGAGCCCAGGAAGAGCATAAGGTACAGGTAAGGAGGAAAGGGAGAGGAGGGCAGGAACCTGAGAGGATACTGAAATTGGGAGAAAGGAAGAAGTTGCCACAACAAGTTGTGGGGAGGAGGGACCCTGAAGGGGGTATGTCAGGAAGGGGACCCCTGACCTTGTTCGCACAGCTCGCCCGAAAAGCCTGGGTCACACACACAGTGTGCCTCCTTGGTGGCAGAGGCCTGGCAGTGGCCATGCAGGCACTGCAGGCTCCCGCAGGGCTCTGCTGCTGCCCCAGCCTGGTTACACAGAGCCCCTGAATACCCCTCCTGGCATTGGCAGCTGTAGGAAAGGGCATCGAGGGGCACACATTTCCCATGGACACACCTGGAGGGGACAGAGAGAAGGCACGGTGAGGACAGGCCAACCCAAGGCCCAGCCCACGGACGCCCACCCTTCCCAGTCTTGACATCACAGGACTTCAGTCTGTTCCCAAAGATTTAAACAAAGGGAACAAAATGTGATTTTTAAATTGTTTTCCTGTTAGTAAAATTGAAAACCAGAAAGAAAAAAAAAACCAAATGTGTTAGGCTACAATGCTCCAATTTAAAGTTTTAAAAATATAGTTGGTAAGAGGCCTTAATCCTGGAAAAGTAGAGTGTAAGGGAAGGGGCAGGCAGGTATGGGGAGAAGATTCCCTCAGCCCATCCCATACTCACTTATGGCTGTGGCAGGGGCCATCTGCTGGCTCGTCGCAGTGCAAGCCCCCCCAGCCAGCCTCACAGTGGCACACGGGCCCTGGGGTGGCATTGGGCTGGCAGATGCCATGCAGGCAGTAAAGCTTGCGGCATGGTTCGCAGCCTGGCACCACACCTGGCTTCATCTGTGTCTTTGTGAAGTCTTGTAGCTCATTGTTGATGTATAGGTTTCGAATGCAACCGTGGAAGCTGGTGCCATTGAGGATCTGCCACAGGCGGAAGGCTGCAGAGTTCACGTCCACAGGCATCCCTAGGGTGGATGGGGAGCAAAGCCAACTGAGTCAGGCCCAGGGTGTGTGTCCCACACCTACCTCTGAGATGCACTGAGCAATTCGACAAGTGCCCCCTCCTGCCCTCATACTCCGTCTTTCTGTGTGACTCTGCACCCAGGTCCTTCACTGCCCAAGAGGGCCAGACTCCTTTTCCAGAACACACGGAAAAGCTGCTTCCTCTGGGATAAGAGCTGTGGTGTCCAGTCTGGAGGGCCCGACGACAAGTGTGGCTCAGGGATCCTTTTCCCAAAGTGCAGCTGCTCTCACCAGGCTCCTTCCTTCCTTCTGGGATACCAGCTTTCACTCCTGGAGACCCCCAACCAAAGCCAAGGAACTGGGCCTAGGATCCTGTGCAGACACTTTGACACCCACTTTTGAGTTCATTACTTCCCTACAACTCTCCCAAATAGAGGCTGCAAAATATACCAACTGGGCAGATGTTCTGCAGCTGACCTAAGTTGCTCAGCTAGTAAAGACAAAGCTGGAATCAAAACCAGGGGGTCTGGCCAGAACATCTTCCTTCAGAATCAGCACCCTCCTCTCTACACTGTGACAGCCTTCCTGTACACAGAGGCCTGCATATGCCATAGAAATGCCTGCAGGAGATGGACGGGGTCACTTGGCCTGCAGTGCCAGTGGGGAGGCTCCAGTTGATGCAGAGACTTTGTGCTTAGTCTCTTGAAGCCGCTTTGGCCTCCGAGGGACCAAGACTGAAAATGGACCCTGAATGATGTGAAATTTTCTTCTGGCCCAAAGCCAAGAAGAAGGTCCTCACCTAAGCTATCACTGTCCTTTTTGGTCTGTCTGGGCTGGACAGAGTGCAGCCTGGACTCTAGGTAGGGTAAAACACTCCTTCAGCAGCTTGGCCATTCATTAAAACAATTCCTATTCCCCTTGACGTTTCCCCCACAATGCAGTACCCTGGGACCAGCTCCCAGGCCTGAGAACAAAAGAGGCCCTATCCTAGGACACTGGCACCATGTGCTGATGGAAAGGCCTAAGGAAAGACAACTATTGCCACCACCAAGCCCAGTCCTCACCTCCCACATAGAGGGGTGCCTCACTGTTGAGCGTGTAGTGTTTGCCAAAGTTGTCCATGGTCATGGGACTACCACCGTCAATGGAGAGGTTCACCATCTGGTCAAAGGTAACCAGCTCAACGGTATGGAACTGCCCGTCGTTGATCGTCTCAGCACTGTAAGGAGATGGGTACCCCATCCCAGGGGGCAGACTTCAGTTTGGACCATTCCTGGCAAGGCATTCCCCAGAAAGGTCACCAGTCTCACAGCTATTGCTATAAGGAATCAAATCTCTTAGGGAGAAGACTGTGAGGACTCAATGTCCCATAGCCAGATGATTCCCAGTACCATTCCTGGGTCCCAGGGGAAAACTGAGAAATTTAGGGGAACCCCCACACAGTTCAGGAGCCTTCTCTAGTGAGAAAACAGGGATTAGTGCTTATCCTTCAGAGTCCCACGAGGCTGGGGCTGGACCTGAGGTCCACAGTCTCTGCATCAATTGGAGCCTCCCCACTGGCATTGCTGGCCAAGTGACCCCTGTTCACCATGGACAGCCCAGGCTTCTCGTGGTCCCAATATCTGGCTGCTCTCGGCTCAGAAGATCCAACCTGGCACACGTCACCCCAAGGATAGGAGGAAGCCCTACCTGTAGATGGCGGAACTGGGGTAGCTGCCTGGGTCATAGCTGACACGCACATGGCCCTGGTATAGTTCAACGGCAATATGGTCATTGTCCCCGTTGTATAGCAGAATTCCATTGTCCTCTGCCGTGGAGACCTGATGGACAAAGGCAATTTCTCCCCCATTCCACCCCTTGCAGCAGCAGTACAGAGGGGTAAGTAGAACAGAGTTTGAAAGAGTGGTGCTCTGTGCTGCCTGCCCAGCCTCCCCAGGGGTTACTTATCCAGACAGAGCTGACAGAAGCTGACAGTCCCAGCTTCAGATACTGCCCGCTGCCAGTCTGCCAGAGTCAGGCAGGAGAGCAGGTGAGCCAAATGAGAACCAGAAAGCATGTGCCAGAGGAGCAGGTAAAGGCCTTGGGCAGTCTGCTTGGAGATGAGGGACTGGGACCAACACCTCCTGGGGCTGGGAGGACAATGTGTGAGCTTTAGGGAGCCCCTTGTACAGTGAGGCTGCAGAGAGATTCGGGAAGGCTGTGTCATCCAGAGTCACCGAACCTGAAAGGACCCACTCAAGAGGTAGGAACCGTTGCTGAAGCCATGCAAGCAAGAGGTGGGACTTTTTGGGGCAGGGAGATTACCTTCGGCTGCTCTGGGGGCCACGATCTCTATACCTTTTCCCACCCTTTTCTCATAAGGACCCTGATCTTCTGGTCCACAGAGATGGACACATGGCCCAGGCTGTACCCAGTCTTACTACCCTATCTCCATGGGTGCAGGGGTTGGTCCAGGGGTGGGCATGTGCCTGAAGCCAGGCCAATCGAGAACTTCCCTGAGACTGCTGTCTAATTAGAGCTGGCAAGAGAAGAGCCCCTTTCAGCTTAGTATTGGGACATCCTGTGGATGTCAGGACAAGCCAAGGTCACCTGGGCAATAGTGGTTTGGGACTGTGGTGAGTTTCATGCATTGAGCAGTTACTCGGGTCGTTATTTTGCTGTGGGGACAATGCGATTGGACAGGATTCTGGAAAAATGACTTGGGGAGGAAAGCAGAATAACCATGTTTGAGAGGCTGAAAGGTTCTGAAGAAGAGACGGGACACAGAAGGGTGAGAGAAAAGATGGGGCATTTGTGATCAAGAATGGAATTTTGAGGGAAGAAGGAGATGACTAAAGAGAAGTTTAAAATTTTGTTGAGTTATTTGCAATTCAATCTACTGTCTTCCAACACATTTTTAGCAAAATATGCCAATTTTTATGAGTGTGGTTGAAGTGCCTCTTGCTTTTTTATATTTTCTAAGATGGAATTTAAGAATAAAAGGGGCATTTAAAGGAACTCAGAAACTTTTGTTTTAAGGCATAAGCCCAGAGTTAATTCTGGCCACATGAAGCAGGTCTGTCTGTGGAGTTGGAGGCAGACAGTGAGAAGCAATTAAGAGATGGCAGGAAAGGATTGTGCCACATTGCATCAAGTGACCATGAGATCTTCTCCGTGTCTGCCCTGGTGTACAGCTCAGTAACCTTTCTAATTGCACGTAAACTAGGAGCTCTGAGGAGAATTTTAACACAGGTTCCTTTCGGCTCCCTTCGACAGGGATATACCCTGCTACTCTGACCCAAGGCCAGGGTCCCCTGCTCCATGACTCCCTTTAGTGACAAAGCCCCCCGGGCACGCACCTGTAGTGTGATGTTGGCCCGTGGCCAGTTCTGCAGGTCAGTGAACTGCAGGTAAGTGTCTCTATCCACAAAGTTGACACCAAGCAACTTCTCACATTCAGGACCACCGAAGCCTGGGAGACACTGGCACACAGGTTGGCTGCCCTGGTCCACACAGTTGGCCCCATTCTGGCACTCAGTCCCCTCACAGGGGCTCCTGGGGACAGGTGGGTGGGGAGGGATCTCACAGAGCTGTCCGCTGTGAGGAAAGGACATAGGTTGTCAGAGAGGGTGGAGCCAAAGGAAGAAGGGGCATCTCGTCTAAATAGCTCGGGAAAATGGGTGCTCCGGGTGACAGAAGAGATTCTTAATGAGCACCTTTTTCTGAGGGAAAATACTAACAAATCAAATACAGCATAAATAATAGTCTACACCATGACCACTTGGGATTTATCCACAAAATGCAGGGTTGGCTTAGCATCTGAAATCAATTCATGCAAAACCACATACCAAAACAATAAAAAAAATCATACGAATGCATGAAAAAGACCAGATGAACTTCCACTCCCTTTATGATATTATTAAAATACTCAGCAAATTAGGAATACAAGTGAACTCTATTTAGGTTGCCTGTAACAACACAATTAACATCATACTTAATGGCAAAAGACTGAATGCTTTCCTCTAAGATTAGGCATAAAACAAGAATCATAACCTCTATGAACCACCGTAGGAGCGGGTTTATCCAGAGCAGTCAAGCAAGAAAATGAAATAAATGCATCCAACTAGAAAAAGAAGTAAAACTATCTCTTATTTGCAAGTGACGTGATACCACATAAGACAATTCTGTGGAATTCACTGAAGTGCTCTCAGAACTAATTAAAGAATTTAGAAGATGACAGGAGAAGCTGGGCCTGGTGGCACAGGCCTGTAATCACAGAACCCTGGGAGGCTGAGGTAAGAGGATCTCAGTTTGAGCTCAACCTATACAACTTAACTTAGTGGAACTTTGTCTCAAAGTCAAAACTAAACATGGGCTGGGGATGTAGCTCAATGCAAAAGCCCCAGGTTCACTCCTAAGCACCACAGGGAAAAATAAAATTAATGAAATTAAGAAACCAGTTTCATTCGCAATCACATTAAACAGAATAAATTTATAATTTAAAAATAGGAGCAAATCATATACTTTGATAGCTATAAAACAATCATTGAAAAAATTAAAGAAGATCTAAATGGAAAAGCAACCCATGTCCATACATTGTACAACTTAATAATGTTAAAATAGCAATACTCCCTGAACTGGTACACAGATCTAATACAATCCTTATCAAAATTCCAACTGACCTTTATTTTCAGGAGTTGACAGGTTTAACTCATATTTTAGATGGAAATTCAGGGAATTCAAAATAGGCAAATTAATCTTGAAAAAGAACGAAAGGGGAGAACTCACATTTCCCAATTTCAAAACTTACTGCACCAGAGCAGCCATATTAATAAATGAAATTACCTTAGAGTCCAGAAGTCCTCTCAAATTTTTGATCAACTGAGTTTTGATAAGAAATCCAAGACAAATAGGATTAAAAAACAGTCTTTCCAACAAATAGTGCTAGGACCACAGGATATTCACATACATAGAATGAAACTGGACAACTACCTCACACCATATATAAAAATTAACTAAAAAGGGACCAGTAACCTAAACACAAGAACTAAAGCTACAACGCACTTAGAAGGTGACGTAGGTATAAATCATTATCTTGGATTAGCCCGTGGATTCTTCTAACAGCAATGTCATTCAAACAACAAAAGAAAAAATAGACAATCTAGGAATCACCAAAAAATAAAAACTTTCATGCATTAAAAGTTGTGGTCAAGAAAACATACCCCACAGAAAAAAATGTTTGCAAGTCATATATTTCATAAAGGACTTGCCTAAAGTATAAAAAGATAAAAACTACAATTTAAAAATATGCAAAGATTTGAGTAGATACTTCTTGAAAGAAGACATAAAAATGGCCAACATTCATACGCAAAGATGCTCCGTTTCATTAGTCATCAAGGAAATGCCATGCGGGACCACATTACACCCACCCACTGGGAAGGCTAGAAATAAAATGAAGGAAGTGTTGCAGAGGGGGTGGGTGATCTGGAATCCTCATTCAGGCTAGCGGGAAGGGGCAGTGGTTCAACCCCCAGAAGAGAAGCTTCACAGCTTCACATCCTCAACAACCACCTTATGATGCAGCAAATCCACTCCTCCATACATAGCCAAGAGCAGTGAAAATGTAAATCTAATACAACCCTATTCGTGAATATTCACAGCATCAGGACTCAAAATAGCTCCAGAGTAGAACCAGGCTGGTCCTGAACTCAATATGGAGCCTAGCTGGTCTCAAATTCACAGCAATCCTCCTGTTTCAGCCTCCCAAGTACTGGGATCACAGGCATGCACCACCACATCCAGGTAATTTTTATGTCGTGCTGGGGAACTGACCCCAGGCTTTGGGCCTGCTAGGCAAGTGTTATAACCACTGACTGAGCCCCATCAACTGATGAGCAGATAAATAAGATGTGGGGTATCTGTGCAATGGAATATTATTCAGAAATGAAGTGCTGATACACAACAACATAGACAAATCTTGAAAATATTATGCTAACTTGAAACAAGCCAGACATAAAAGGACACTAGATGGTACAATTCCCCTGCATGAAATGTTCAGGGTGTGCAAATGCTTAGACAAAGACACCGGTAGATTAAGACTTGCTGGATGGTTGGTGAGTTGACAGTAACAGATGACAGCTATAGGGTTCCTTTTAGAGTGATGAAAAGGTTCTAAATTGATTGTGGTGATGGATACACGATTCTGGGACCATACTAAAAACCCATAGGTGATTTGTATAGTATGTGAATAATACTTCAATAAATGTTTTTAAAAATGGTACAAGGGGCTAGTTTAGCTCAGTGGTACAGCACATGTTTAGCATGCCCAAGGCCCTGAGTTCAAAAAAGGCACAAACAGAATGGGATGTAAGTGGCTAGAGGAAAAGCTGCCCCTTCAACCCTGCAGGGGAGCTCAGGTGGAAAGGTGGGTAACCTTATGGCAGGGTGTGGCTTAAAAGGGAAAGGTTCATCAGCTGGCCAGGGAAGTGCCTAGTAATCTATACTCACCCCTCCACCAAACAGGTTAGGAGTTCTCTACTTGAGCTCTGAGAAGTTAGATGACTTTTCCAAGGCCATCCAGCTGGGATTAGCAGGACCAGGGTTAAGACACCCTCATTCAACTCCAAGGTTCTGACCATTACTCTCCCCAGACTGATAGTCAGAGGAGGTGCCCGTGGTACATCCAAGATAGCTCACCTGTAGCCCTTTGCACAGGTGCAAATGTAGCTGTTGACTGCATCCACACACTGGGCCCCATTTTGACAGCGGTGATCCCTACAGTCATCCTGCTTTTCACTGCAGTTGTCACCTGTGTAACCTGGTGCACAGTCACACCTAGAAGCAGGCAGAGGGGCAGAGGTCAGCTGCATACTCAACCCAGGGCTCAAGTGGCTAGATTCCACAAAGCCTGTGTGCTGATTGAAAACTTAAAAGTCCAGTTGGTCTGTGGGGATCCCCAGGAGGTTCAACAGAGCCCTGGGTATAAAGGGATCCAGCCCATCCTGAGACTATTTCCTAGTGTGGTAAGAGCTCTTGTGCAGCTTAGGGGTGGGGAAGGCTGAGCTGGGACAGGAGATGCCCGGCAGCTGGAGGAACGGGAATGTTGTCCTGAAGGGCATGACTTCACCACCAAAACCCATCCACAGGCACCTTTCAACCCCTTTCCAACCTGCTCATCTGCCCCCATGTATTCTCCCTGGCTACCCAGCTCAGGATCCTGCGTTCCTCAGGCTCAGGCTCAGGCTCTTTCCCTCAGCCTCTCCCACTCTGCTGGCCCCAGCCTTCATCTGTCAGCAGGGTCTCTCCTGCCTCTCCATGGAACCCTTGACTTCAGGCCAGAACCAGCTTCCCAGATCTTGGTTTTGGCCAGCCATCTGCTCATCAAATACGGCAAATTCCTCTGTCCCCTTTCCAAAAAAAAAGCCCTTTCAAGACACTGTCCTATAGACACCTGCTCCCCCATACCAAGCCCACCTGCCAACGGTCCCTTTCTCCACACCTGACACTCCTGGAATGCCTTCTGCTCTATGCACAGCCACCCAAGGCCGGTGCCTCACCTCGAGAAGCCTCCAGTAAGCACTCCAACCCTCACCGAGTTGTCGCTGTCTGAAACCCTCTGAACTCCAAAGCTCAACCACAAAAGAGCAGATTGGGGACATTGCTTGGATTTTTTTAATCAGTTCCAAGCTTTGTGTTTTTTAAGCTATAAAAATATCTTTCAGCCCAGCATATATATATATATATATATATATATATATATATATATATATATATATATATATATACGCACACGTAAAACCCGTTTCATGTAACAATATTTAACTTTACTACAAAAGGATAGCACATTGCTCTGATACTGTGCCTTATTTTTTAAGTTAATTTTGGCTTACTTAATTGGCCATCATCTATTAACGGGCACTGATTTGAAATCTGCAAAGATATTACAGTAGCAGAGCCACCGCCTACTCACTGATTCATTCAGTGCCATACAGTGAATTCTTGGTGGGTTCCAGGCACAGTGCAGACACAACTGAACGTCTGTCAGTTCCATCTTGCCACCAGGACGGGAAGTTGAGAGTGCTCATACCTAAAGGCCTGGTGCTGCAGCCTACACCAAGGATGAAACCTGGAGCTCCTCTTCCAGGTGTGAGGGCAGCAGTTCTGGGTACGTGCGATCCTACCTTGTTCCACCCTCTGAGGTCCAGCACCTCTGCAGAAGGCACAGGCCATTAGAGCACCACTGCTCCCTGCTGTGCCCTGCCATCTCCACCGCAGTGCTCACCCAGGGGCACAGCAACTGTGCATTTGGATGGAGACTGGTGCAGCCCACTGATCATGCACCTGGGCCTCAGTCTTTCCCTGACACTTTCTACCCATGGAGATCGGCTGGCCCTGCAGGCTCCCTGGAGGACTCTACCGGTGGCTTGTTCCCAGATCTCAAGAAGTCCTGCCCTGACCACTTCATTTCCTGACATGTGAAAAGAGACCGTGCTTACAAGAGTGACATTTTTGAAACCCATGACCTTCACACAGCAGTCTTCATGTGACAAGAACTTCCACATATTCCAGTAACTGCAATGGCAACAACATTTGCAGTGACACTTTACACAAACATCCTGGGCCACAGAGGCTTTGGAATTTAGATGCCTTGCTCAGGTCATGCACTGTACATGAGTGTGTATTATATAACTTTCCAGGGATGTGCGGTGCCCCATTAGCAAATAAGTTCACAATTCTATGGCAAAATCTATACGTAATCTCCCCTCCATGGGATCAATGACCTCACAGGAGTGCAGATCAGCCCTTCTTACCAAATATGTCCCAGTTGGATCAGATTTTGCCATCAGAGAGGGGGTTCGTTTTGGTTTCAGTTTTAGGAGATGAGAGGTCGTGGATCTGAAGCGAGCAGCTGGGGCTGGAGCACTGAGAGGCTGGGTGCAGGCCAGGTGCTTCCGGTGCACTCTCACCTAGCTGGGGCAGCCAGCCCGGGAAGCCACTACTGTACCATCAGGAAACAGGCTCAGTGCAACCAGTCTGTCTGGCCACAGAGCTGTGGACAATTAGCCCCTGCACCACCTCCCAGAGGTCCTGCATAGCTAAGTCCAAACAAGCTAAAGGAAGAACAGGCGGGGAGGTGGCAGAGGCCAGACGGGAATCCCTGGCTCTGGCCATGGGCGGCACTGACCTGGGCCCATCCGGAGTGCCCACACACTGGGCGTCACGCTGACACGGGTTCAGCTCTGGGGAGCAGAAGTCCACCAGTTGTTCACAGGCCCTTCCTGGGGGAAGAAGGAGCAAGATGCAGGAGGGGGCCCTGGCCCCGCAAGGTTTCTGCAGACACTGAGGCCGCGCTCCTCCCGCCCACAGCACAGGATGCGAGGTGCATCCTGTCGTGCTGACCTGTGTACTGCTGCGGGCACTGGCAGGTGTAGTTGCCCAAGCCATCCACACAAGTGCCCCCATTGGCACAGGCGTGCTCCACACAGTCGTCCACGTTCGCTTCACAGGTCAGTCCTTCGAAGCCAGCGGGACAGGAGCACCTGTTGGGAAGGGGAGGGCGGACAGGCTGCCAGAAGGGGAACAAGGAGAACCCTGCAGCGGCAGGTCAGGGTCATCATTCCACAAAGTTAGGACTTCTACTCGGGCCAGGCCTGTACCACGGCTGCGGGCTTAGAGGAGAACACGTCTGGCTGTGCCCCTTGGCACCCACTTGCAGTCTAGTGGGGAAGACAAACAGGAGACGGGCCACTGGAGGAGAGGTGGCAAGAGTCGGGGCGACAGAAGCAATGATGCGAGGAAGTGAGTTGAAAGGAGGCCTGGTGCAGCTGTTAGCCGAAAGAGCATTAAAAATAATTTTGCTGATAGGTCACTCTGGAGTTTCGGGCACCCAACCAAGAGAAGGTTCACAGAGAAGGGAGTGACACAGCTGTCTCTAATCCCATCAGCATATTTAGGTGAACAAAGTTTCCCAGAATTCATAAAATCAAAACATAAAACCTGGGAATAGAGTGGCTGCTGAAACCCTCGCACTCTGTAAAACCATCCTTGGACTCACAAGCCAACCAAGACCAACCAGGAGAACAAAGAAGAACCTGTTTGTCCCACTAAGGGAGACCATGTTCACATCAGAGGCGCACGCAGCACTAGGGGTGCCACACAAACACTGGAAATGCCACGTCAGCTTTGGGGATGCCATGTAAACATTTTCCTTTCATGTGTAATAACTGTCAGTCAAAGTTCATGATATTATGTTGTTTGGAATGGTTGTATACTATTGGTAACTGTAATGATAATACCAAAGAAATATCTAACTAAAGGCTTATGTGACAGGCCACAGGAAGAAAGACTGTGAACGTTAACTCTTACAAACATGTTGGTTACAGAGAACCTGGCACGTACTCCTGACTTAAAACCCTGCCACACTAGAAGAAAAGTTCGGGGAGGGTGGGGGCGCTAGATGACTACAAGGGTCCGAAGGCCACGCTGCAGGGCATGTTCTAACAATGGAGGGATTTTAAGCTGGGGTAAATGGGAAGGGGGGGTGGCTTTGCACTGCAGAAAGCCCCTTCTCGCAGGAGCTGGGGGCAGGGTGCAGAGAGAGGGCTGCAGCAGTGGGGAAAGAGGAGGATCCGTGGGCTCAGGTGAAGGCGTCACTCACGGAGGCACCTCCCACCTGGATGGTCCACCCTGCTAGGTGCAAGGGGCCACTCACCCAGCCTGAGCCTACAGGGGTGGCTCAGCCCGAGCAGAGAAGTCTGAGAAGGGGAAGAGAGCTTCATGGGAGCCAGGGTCCTGGCCCTGAGGCACCACCCCTATTACAAGAATGTGTTTCCAAGGCAACGCTGGGAGAAGAGGCCACTTAGCATTTTATTTTCCCATCTGGTAATTTGGATTTGCGGAGGCCAGCATTAGCCATTTCTACTGGTAGATTTAGTATCTTCTGAAGAACCAATTTGTTCAGTGGGCAATTAATTTTCACACTACATTCTCCTCAGAAAAACTCTGTGAGGGTGAGTGATGGGGGCATCCTAGGGGAAGGGCAGGAGGGGAGGCTTAGGTGGAGTCCTCGGCACCAGAAGGACGCAGGAGATAAAAATGGGCACCTCCTTCCGGTGGTCCGTGTGACGTTGGGGGAGTGGGGGAGGACCCTAGTGGGAGTGACCAGAGTTTGGGCCCACTTCTGAGCAGGCCTCGCCTATCCTGTGACAGCCTCAGACCCATAGGTGGGCTCAGGGTGGCATCTAGCAGGACCAGCTGGTTGGGACCTGCCTTCAGGCTCTGGCACCTCCAGCAAGGTGCTCATCATGGAGTGGAGGCTTTGAGGGTCAGTGAGGATTGCAGGTGTCTCAAATACTCCCAGTCTGCCTTGGACACTAACACTGCATATGCTGATGGCCATGGATTTCCAGTGCTCTGGAAAGACCCTCTGTGCCCAGCACCTGGCTGAAGCAGGAAACAGCCTGCTGGCAGTGGTGGTCCATGCCTATAATCTCAGCCCTCTGAGATACTGAGGCAGGAGGATCAAAATTCAAGTCAGACCTGGGCAACTATCCCAAAGTAAAAAATAAGAAAGGGCTGGAGATGTAGTTGAGTGTGAAGGTCCTGGTTTCAACCTTCAGTACGAAAGAAAGAAGGAAGGAAACGAAGGAAGGAAGGAAAAGAAAAGAAAAAATAAAGGATCAATGAAAATTTACAGGTGTCTCAAGTGCCCTCAGTCTGTCCCTGCCACTGTCACTGCACGTGCCTTTGGCCATGGATTCCCAGTGCCCTGGACAGATCCTCCAAACCAGCACCTTGCTAGAGCGACACACACCCTATACACACCCTACATCACATCCGAGAGCCCGTGACGGCAGTGCTGGCTGTCCTCTATGGTCTCTGTAAGGTGAGGAGAAGCCTGGCCCACGCGGGCTTGGAGAGCCCCCAGCTACGATCAGGAGCACGATCAGGTGCACGTGTCTGCTCCCCAGAGTCCATGCCCACCTCTGCCTGCAGCACAGGGAAGTCTGGGCAGTCCCTAAGAGGGCCATGGCCTGGGTACCTGGACCGTCAGCACCCTATTCCCCCTCCTGTTTCATCAGACCACTCACGTGAAGCCGGCTTCCTCGCCCTCCTGAGCATGGCAGGTGCCCCCATTTCCACAGGGGCTGCAGGAACAGCTGTCCAGGGACATCTCACAGTCTCGGCCCTGGGGGAAAAGTCAGCAGTGGGGACCTGGAGAGACCTGGAGGCTGGTGTGCATTACCGTCCCTGGAGTTACTTGTTCCTTCTTTCTTCATTTATTCACCTATCTATCCATTCATGCCTTCACACTTTACATTGACTCAAGTTCACGTGAGCGCCTGCTCCAGGCCAGACTCTGCTCTGGGTTCCAGGGCCCTGGGGACAGGGAGGCCCTGGCAGAGATCCCTCGTATGGCCGGCCCCGCAGCACACACAGCCAGCCCCTCCCAGCCTCTGCTCACCTGGTAGCCACTGGGGCAATCACATCTGTACACCTCAAGGGGGTCATTGTGGCAGGTGCCCTGGTTCTGGCATGGGCTGGACAAGCAAGGATCGCACTTGGCCTGGACAGCCAGAGTTGGGGGACCTGTGGCAGCAGGGAAAGCGTGAGTACAGAGAGGGCGAGGTGGGCACACAGGCCTAAGGCAAGAGCCCCCGACTCCTGGGAACTCTGCGCTGTTCTTGAGCTCGTGCTGATGCCTCCCTTGCTCCGTCCATCCTCCAGCCCCCTCTGTGCCACAGACCCATGACGGCCCCCATCTGGGCTGGAAGAACTAGACACGCGAATCCAGACTGCTTATGAGAACTCATCGGTGTGAGAGTGGCACAGCTATCACGACGGAAATCAGCTGGCGTCCCTCTGCTCCTCACCCCCACCCCCTGAGGCAGGGCCCCTACGGGGCAAGGTCGGGGAGAGTGCATGTGCCTCGAAGTTGAAGTCGTTCCTCTCCAAGTGGAGAGCAGGGAGGATACTCTCCTACCACGCCCCACGCTGCAGGAAGCCCCTCCACAGCCCTCTGGGCCATGGCTGTAGAAGTGGATGAGGGAGCCAGTGGCACACGTAAGGGCACTGGGGCCTCACAGGATAAACAGAAAAAACAGGCCAGGTCATTTGGACTTCCCCATAAGGCTCCTTCTGGAGGCAGTGGAGCATTGGGGCTGCAGAAGAGAAACCAACGTGAACGAGCCTCCTCTGTGATGGCAGAAGGCCCGGGAGGGGCCGCCGGGCCCAGGAGGGACCTCGTTTCTTGACCTGGGTACTGGCTGCCCAGGGGTTCAGTGAGTGAAGATTCAGCGAGCTTTTCCCCTGTGTGTTCTTTTCTATGAGTATTATAGTAAACAGTTCAAAAACAAACCAGAGGGCGAGAGCCACGCCAGCACCGACCCTGCCCTGTGCAGTAAGCAGGAGCACATGCTGGCATAACCTAGCTTGCCTCTCACAGCCCTGCCACAGGCCGGCCTTTCTGAATTGTCACTGCTGTGACCACATCCTGCACCCAGGGTGTCACGTGGCCTCCTCATTAACCTAGCCTGTCAGTTTCATGTGCGACGGGGCCTCTGCGCTTGCCGAGAGCAAGGGCCGTGCCCTATGGCCCTGAGGCAGCAGACCCCTGCAGAAAAACCTGGGCTGGGGGCAGTCACTCAACTACCTGTCTACGGCCGCAGGGCCTCTGGGCCTCTGGGGCTCGGCTGTCAGCCGGCCAGTCAGTCAATCCCTGAGCGAGTTTTTACAGATGTTTGAGGTGAGGTGCTCAGAGCCAAGCCTGGATGAGCCAAGCCGCCAGTCCCGTTCAGGCTGTTTTCTACAAACGTCAAGGGAGGAGCAAGAGGTTCACTGGCGCTGCCTGGGATGGAAAAGGGGTTAAGCTAATTGCCGAGCACACTGCCTATCCCAGCCAGGTCCAAGTGCGAGCACTACTGAGAGGCCGGTGCTTCCAGAAACTCTGATGCTGTTTGTATTTTCCTTACGTAATCCCGGGCTGGAGTACAGCCCTGACAGCCGAGTTTTTCTGCCTGGCTTTTTCTGTTCATCGTATACCAGCACCAGAAGGTAGGCAAGCGGCAAGTAGCAAGTGCCTCATCGCTATCACCTGACTGCGCCAACCCAGAGGTCACCACGACAGGGATGCAGCAATGTCTGGTGAGCCCTGCCAGGGTTTGGTGAGTCCTCAGGTCGCTAGCATCAGGACTGGCATTAGCACCTGCTCTCCCTCCCTCATGCTCCGGGGCTCACCTTGGCATTCAAACTTCTTGGCAGGCGTCGTGAGCAGCAGCTTGCCCTCCATGTCTGCGGGCCCAGCACAGCGGGCAATGCCAGGTTCCTTGTAGCCCGTCTTCACCCAGCTGGACAGCCAGCGGAGGTGGCAGTCACAGTACAGCGGATTGGCACCAATGGCCCTGCGACAGAGAGCGGAGAGACACAGGCCTTACGGCTTTAGGAGTTCTTTCACTCACTGGGCACCAAGGGTCCCGGGACTGTGTTGGGGCCAGCAAAGATCTGCTGGTCCCCATTTTGGGGCACGGATCGTGTGGCTATTACCCTTTTAAGCTCTTCGTACACATCATCTTAGTCCTCATGCCATCCTACCACCCCTGCTTTACATGAGCAGAAACTGAGTCTCCAAAAGGTTGAGGAACTTGCCCAAGAGGACACAGACACAGGGGGAGCTGGGATTTGAACCCATGCTGGTGAGGCCAGAGCCTGTGAGTGCTATGCCTCTCGTGGGCATGAGGAAGACAGCAACCGAAATTTACTGCTATGAAGAGGCAGCTTCTTTTCCTGGACTCATGCATCACATCTTTACCCACGTCTAAGTTTTCATTTCTGCATCTTTAAGAGGTGGAAACAATCTCAGAGCGAATCAGTTATTTCAAGGGCATCACACCACTCTCGCCGGGCAGTCCCTGGGTCCAGTCCCAGAGCTGTCCACCGGGGGAGCACATATACTCTTTTTCTTTTCAATTAAATAAAGACCACATGGATGCATTCTCATTGTGAGCCCCTTTCAAACACTGCAGCCAAGCAAAGGTCTCCACCCTGCACAACACCACAAACGTATAAAGTGTCTGTACCTTTTAAAAAGGGTTAATTTTATATTATGTAAAGTCTACCTCAATTTTTTAAAATGGTGTCTCCCATGTTGGTGACTGTGCAATGTGGCATGATTCTTGCAGGGGGCTTTTTGTGAAATGTCTCAAGTTATTAAGGCAGCGGCCGTTAGACGTAGCTATTCTGTGTCTGGGAGTGGCGGGCACGTGAAGATCCCTGCGTGAGGGCAGTTTTGTAATGGAAGGACCAGAGCTGTGGCTTGCATGCTCCTTCCAGAACTCACACTGAATTTCCCTGCCACCGTAACAGTGCCGAGAGGTGGCACATTGAGGGGACGAGGACAAGAGGCCCCCGTGCTGTCCCTGGTGCTCACTCCTGCTCCACCACGCCATGACACGCGCTGCCGGGCTCCTCAGCCTGCAGAACCATGAGCCAATCAACTTCCACTGTTTATGGTTCACCCAGGCTGGGACATTCTTTTACAGTAGCAGAAAACAGACAAACCCAGAAGCCCTGCTGGTCACCAATGAGGAAATGCTACGTTCACCTTACACACACACATACACACACACACAAAAAAAGCCTACTGCCACTGCCCTTCTCGTAGGGCATGGTTTGCGCGACCATTGTGCTCAGGGGTGGGGCCTTCTGGCCCCTTCCCGAGTGGCACACGGCTCTACCTCGTGGATCCTATCCACGGCCCGTCATTTTCCAGCATCTTGCGTTTCACCAAACAGCACGCCTTGGAAATCTTCCAGGTCAGCATACAGTATCCCAAAGAACAGTCACCCTGAGGCGTAAGAAGCAACGTCCATGTCCTCTTGGTGACTCTACCCGCTGCGCACGCCCAGGCACGCCCCAGCAGGGTGTGAGCCTTTCTCTACGATAGTTGCCTGGAAATAGAAGTCGGTGGCAGGAGAAGAATTTGCCAGACGTTACCAGCTGCCTCACGTCAGGCTGACGCTTCCACCACCCAGGACAGGCGCCAATCCAGTGGGCAAGCTTAGAACCTCCCCGTCCTGCCCCAATGACAGACACAGACAAGACATGGGGAAGGCGCAGCCAAGGACTTCTGACTCAGCAACTGCGGAATCGGTGCCCGTGTCTGAAGTTCACCAGTGACAACATGTTTGAAAGCCTAAGGCTGTGTAGTACTGACGAGAACAGGCACAGTCCTTAGGTCACCCAGGGATACTGTTTCTGGGCAATAGGGTGGAGGCGGACACCACCCACCCCACCACCCGAGATGTGCACCGTTTCATACAAGCAGCAGTGGCTATCTCTGAGCAGGAACTTTCTAAAATAGCGCAGCTGACGATGTGCGACCTTGCAAAGCAGGCCGAACCAGGCTTGGCCTCCAGCCCCGCAGCTGCTCCCTGCCTGCGACCTTGCCCCCCTCATTTTATGGCTCAATAAAGAGCTGCCACCTAGAAGGGAAGAAAGGCAGGCATGCCCAGCCTGCCACGGCGCCGGGACTCACTCAGCCGGGGGAGGCAAGGCAGGTTTGACCTCCGCGTGTGTCTGATTCTTTCTATCCTCACGTGCTGGCAGCATCCACCCCGGCTAATGGGATGGGTGAGACGCTGTCCTCTCCTCGCCACTGAGCAGGACTAGGGCTTTTCACACGTAGAAAAAATAAAAGGTCACACTGAGGTTTTGTGCTCCAGGGTGTTAAAAAACAAAGTCTTTTTAAATACAAAAATGTTTACATCTACCAGATTTTACATGTTAATAAAAAGCACCATGTGACATAGTTATGGTCTCCAAAAGATAAATGTGGAATTTATAGTGCCCTGCAAGGAGGGTGGGCCACGGAAGAGGCACGGGCTGGAAGATTATTAGGAGTGGCTGCTGCTCTCAGCCTGCAGCTACTGAGAGAAAAGGCCCCACAGACTGAATCTGAGGCTGTTGTGAATGTGGGGACCCTCTGCTGTCTGTTGGAACCTTCATAAATCCCCAGATTGGTGCAGGCGTTCCCTCTATAAACAGAGCAAACTGTACCTCAAATGTAAATGTCCATTCCTGACTCTGTAGTCCAAGGTGGTTCTGAAATCACTATGCAACCCAGGCTGGCCTTGGACTCACACTAACCCTCCTGCCTCAATCTCCCAAGTGCTGGGATTACAGATATGTGCTATCACGTCCAACTTATGAGATGCTGGGAATCAAACTCATGACCTTGCAATTGCTAGGCAAGCACTCTAACCACTATGCTACTCCTCTAGCTCCATATCTGACTCTTAATAATAAAAACTGTGGGTCCAGGTCACACCAAATTTATGCAGTCTGGGTGTGGTGGCACACACCTGTAACCCCAGGTTCTTGGGTGATTGAGGTAAGATGACTTCAAATTTGGGACCAGCCTGGGCAATGTCACAAGAACCTGTAAAAAAGGGCTGTTGGATAAAGCTCCGTGGTGGGATGGGCTCAATGCCCAGTCACACACATATGCACATGCACACACACTAAAAACACACACACTAAAAAAAAAATTCCTGGCCTGACCCACAGGTGGTGTTACTTGTTACTGTACTTAGCAGACTCTGAGCCACACCTGAGCTCAACATTTCGAACTTTAATTTATTCACCGCTGGATTTTTACAGCTAATGACCATCACGCCCCGCCTCAGCCACGCTGTTTTCACTTTCATCTGGGGACCGTTTTCCCAATGAAAAGTTCTGTGAAGTACGGTTTATACATGTTAATCAAAACATAAAGAAGAAAGAAAACTGTCGTGAACTCTGTGGGGAGTAGAAAGTCACAAGTCCCACAAAGATAAAGTTGGGTGGGGTATGGGAATCCAGAAGGACTGTGGGCTCAGGCACATACCCCGGCACGAGTGTAAGCAGCCCGAGCTGTTGACCTTTGGTGTAACCTGGACTGTGCTGAGACAGCCACTGTCCTGCCTGCGGGGTCAAGGCCTCATTAACAGAACCCTGCCCGAAGCCACTTTCTCCTGGCCTGGCACCAAGTAAATACGTGGGTAAGCCTGCCAACCTCAGGCCCTGGGAGTGAGCTATTCAGCCACCCAGCATCCCGGCTCTAGTCCCTGTGGCCATAGTGCAGGTACACCACCCTGACTGCTAATGCCGAGAAAAGCCAGGAGAGGCATCTGCGTGGACTCACCCCAACTTCCACAGTGAGGACAGCCCTGCCTCGGCCCAGTGCTGCTTTATTTCTTGTTTGTATGATTAATTACAGCTAAGATAAGGTTTGCCATTTCTGTCACTTTAAATATCCAGTTCAGTACAGCTGATTACTATCACAGCCCTGTGCAAACATCCCCATTATTTGTTCCCAAAATGTTTTCATCTCCCCAAACAGAAACCCTGTGCTACTCCGGCTCCCTCTCGCTCTGGAAACCCTGCTACTTTTCGTCTCTGTACATTTTACTCTTTGGGGTAACTCTTATCGAACCACACAGCCCCCGTCCCCTCATGTCTGGCTTATTTCACTATGCATATTTTCGAAATTCACCCTTGCTGTAACAGGTATCAGAACATAACTGTTCCTTAGGCAGCCACAGTGTCCGGTCGCTCACCTTTCGTTCATCTGTTTCTCTGGGGAGGGACCCAGGCCGTTTTTGCTCATGGACAACTGTGATTATGGCCACAACAAACAGCAGTATGTAAGTATCTGTCTGAATTCTTGCTGTCAGCTATTTTGAGAATATGCCCAGGAGTAGGATTGCTAGATCACATAAAATCTGTGTTTAGATTTCTAAAGAATCAAATCTACTGTTTTAAATAATCCTCATGGCACTGCTAGCCAAATGGTTTGGAGAGAAATTCTGTGTCCATTATGCCTCTTTGAGAGCTGGTAAATTTCCAGAGCCTCTCCTCCACGGTGTAAAGTTAGAAGGTAGCCTTGGTGCAGTGCCTAACAGCATGGGCACTGGTTCAGAAGCTCCTCCACCTGCCTACTGGCTGTGCAACTTTGGGCAACTAGGTCTGTTTACTCAGGAATAAGAGGAGAGTAACAGTACCCACGTTGAGGACCCCTGTGAGGACAGCAGTAGCTGAGACAAGCAAGTGTTTAGTGATCCATAGATGGTTACTGCTACTGTGAGCATGGCCTGTCCCCTTATGCCACTGCAGCTGGTATAAGAGGTCAAGAGAGTGCCCATGGGAAGTTCTGGTATTCTGAGGAGCTGGATCTCCCTCGAAATTCAAGTTCAGTTTAAACCCAAAGCAGCCCAGAGACTTGGGCTGGACTACTCACAGGTGAGACAGTGAGGTCACGTCCGTGAAGATGCCCTCTTGGAGGGTGGAGACATCGTTGCCGTGGAGGGACCTGGGGAAGAGAAGAGGCTGCCAGTGGCTGGTGCAGAGTCAGGGACAGACTCGATACAGAGCCCGGTTTGGTCCGTTGCTTACAGGAAAGATGCCACGCCCACAGGCCTGGGAGGAAGCCAACCTCTGCTGCCCTGCAGCCGCAGGGAAGGAAGAGGAGGGAGTCCTTAATAATCCAGATGAACCACCTTGTTCCCGAGTCCAGCCTAAATAACTGATGTACCCAGTTAGCATCAGATACGATGCATGCTGGTGTGCACGCGCCCTCTTAGCTGAGGAAGATGCAGATCGTCCTTGGGAAAGAAATTAATATAGCTAGCCACAGGCTGAGCTGGAGGAATGTCACACTGCCCCCATGGGGTTGACGGAGGCTATCACAGGCGATATAACAGAAGGCCTTAGTCACTAGGCAAAGCCTCACTGAGGAAACATGTGGAAAGATTCCGATTTCTTACAAACATTTCAATCTGAACAGAAGGCTTACGAGAAAACAGAGGGTTGCTTTGCACACACCACGATCTCAACTTGGAGTGGCAGCAACCCTTTTCTTTAGCTTAAGAGCATTTCTCGTTTATGACAAGGCTTTCACGGGGCTTGGCTGGTAGTGTTCTGGACTCTCACCACGAGACACAGTAGTGCCCTTCTGGGGGCCCCAGATGTGGGGTTATTCTGCCCAGCAGGTGGGTGGCAGGGCCCTTGTGGTGGAATTGCTCAACAAACTGAGGAGACTTACAGCAGGCGCAGCGAGCGGAGGCCCTGGAAGGCCAGAGGAGGGATGCACTGGAGCGCGTTGTAGCTGAGAATCCTGCGGGAGGGAGCAAGGGGGATGCTCTGATGCCCATCCTACAGATGAGGAAACTGAGACGCAGAGCGGCAAAAGAACATCCCCATGCTCATGTTAGGAGCTACCAAGGGATTTTAATGATGACTATTTCCAGAGCGCACAGGATGTTGCTCAGATCGAATGGTTGAACTAGTTCCCAGAAATGGAAGGGGCCCTGGTGCAGCCAGGCTCTGGGAGCAGACTGTGGGGCTGAGACTAGGAGGACTATCCGGGATCCAAACCCACACACGTCAGCCCCGCCCAGCTCTGCTAGCAAGCTGGTTCTCATTCCCAATCGTCATGACACCCTATGGCTTTACTCCCCCCGCCCCCTTAGTGAGACCTGGCCCTGGAAGGGGCTTCTCAGGTTGTGTGGAGCCACCGTGGTATAGGGCTGTGCTCCCACCCCACAGATCTTGTTCTGCAGGGACGTTTGGCAGAGTCTGTTGTTGCCATGTCGCAGGGAAGGGTGCTGCTGACAGCAAGTGGGTAAAGGCCCGGGAGGTGGCCAAACACCCTCACCTCACAGGGCAACCCATGACCAAGAGTTAATAGTGCTGAGGTCCAGAAACCCTGCTGACTCTGGGCAGCCACTGGGAGACAGAACTGTGGCATAGACAGCTCATTTTTACTAAAATTCTAAGTAGCTTCACCAAGGCATAATTAATATACAGCAAACCACCCAAATTACAGTGTAGAATTTGGTAAGTTTTGATACATTCATACACCAAGAGACTATCACCATAGTCAGGAATAGGCCTGGGGCTGGAGGAATAATAGCACAGCAGTTTGAAGCACTTGCCTAGCAAGCTCCAGGCTCTGAGTTCAATTCCCCAGTATCACACAAGCCAGGCATCCTGGGAAAGCCTTGCGGTTCCTGGGACATGATAGGTTACTCGAGGGGGTAGGAGGTGAATGAGACGCACTCCTAAGGATGGGAACGTGTAGAGGATGCTAATGAATGACTTCCAGCCAATAGCTTGAAATTTAATTATAGCCCATGTGAAAATTTCTTAGAATTTGGCCATAAAAATGTTCCGAGGGTCTCTGCTCATGATAGTCTCGGCTGGAAACAACGCCAGGAGCCATGGATGACAGAATGGGTGAGGACCCAAGCATGGCACATCCCTACAAGGCAATACCAGACAGCAATGAAAATGAACAGGCTATACCCGTACACATCCGGAGTGGGTCTCGTGGACATATAATGTTAAGCAGAAGAAGCCAGATATAAGCAAATGTGCCCCACGTGATTCAGTCCACGTGAGGTTACATGTGGGTCGAATTAGGCTATGTTGTTGAGAAATGCATATGCAGATGACGACGACAGCGTAGAGAAAGTCAAAGCAGTCATCGCCAAGTCAGGCGAGCGCGGGCTACCTCTGGGAGGGTGAGGAGAGGAGCCACGGCCAGGAAGGGACTGGAAGGAGACTGTGGGTGCTGTCACTGTTGCATTTTTTACTTAGATGTCTACACACATGTTAGCTTTATGATTGTTACACAGCACATTTATTTTTTTGGATTTTTCCATGTATGTGCTGCATTTCAGAATTAAAGATGTTTTTACACTTGATCTCAGCCAAAAGATGGAGATGTGACGAAAGAGGTCTTTTAGCCTTTAAGTTTCCCACTACTGTGTGGGGGACGGAGGAGGGGTCCGCACACACTTCCAGCAGTGACCGGGAACAGCAGTGCCCCGTGCAGGCTGAAGCCGTAGCTGCGCGAGCCCACCCCCTGGTCCTGCCGGTACTCACAGTGTGGTCAGCTGGCTCATGTTGGTGAAGGAGGAATTGCTTAAAGAACTGATCTTGTTGTTACTCAGATCCCTGGAAACAGCAAGTGCATAGCTGGTTAGAAGGAAGAAGTCCACCCTGGCTCCTCCCCGAGCTTCCATGCTTCGCCCACCTGCCCTTCCCCAGCAAGAAGGAACAGGGCTCCATTATTCTGGTGGGGTAGGGGGCAGAGAGGCAGGAACCCTGGGGTCACAGCTGCCTATGGATTCACCTCTGTGTCCCTAGGGACGCTGCTTCCCCTCCTCAGCTCTTCCCCGTATCAGTACTCTGGCCCCTTTCCAACAGAAGTATGTGCCCATCAAGGGTGCTCTAACGCACCCCATAATTCTACAAGGGGGGAAAGTAACCCCATTTTTACAAATAAAGACTGGTGTCAGGGTGCCAGGGCCACCCAGCTGGCCAGAGACGCCACTGGAGGTCACAGAGGTGTGCTCTCAGGGGCACAGCTCACCTCGCTTTGCTCCCCTCCTGTCCTGTCCCATCATGCTCCACCCTCCTCCGCAGTCCATGTCCTTGGTCTCCGGTGCCAGCCCGCCTCAGGATGCTGAGGCCTGTCCCGTTTCTCCTCTACTTCTCTGGTGTCTGTGGGGATGGTCCTGGATCCCTCCATCCCTCATGCTCAGGGCACCTCGCCTGACCTAGCCTGTCCTCTCTCTAGAAATCTTCGCCTATGCCTGGCAAATAGCTGGGCTAGAGCTCAGGTTTGGGCTTCCTCCTCTCAACCAGAAAGGCCATCATCTCCCCACACTTGTGCCTCTGACTCCCCCTGTACTGTCCCTGCCCCTACGCTTCTGCTACGGCCAAGCAGCACTGCCTCTCTCCTGGTTTCTACCTTGTCCTCCTACCTCATCTTCCTGAGGAGGGACCCAAATCTGACTGGTCATTTCTCTACCAAAAACCTGCTCCCTTTTGCTTGAAGCAAAAACTCTAGCCCTGCCCCCTGCCAGGTGCTCCTTGTCTGCCCTGCCCCTCCCCACGGTTCCCTCCTGCCCCACAGGCTATGGATTTACTAACCCCTCTGTAATTGGCCTCCCCCTGGATATCCTGTTCCTCATGCCCACAGGCCCATTCCAAGATGCCTCTTTCCTGACCGCCGTCCTGGGCTCCTCATGCCCTCCTTTGACCCACAGTCCACATCTGCATTCGCCTCCATGGGGCCCTCTGTTCCCTATGCCTGTACGAGCTCCTGACATACAGGGTGGAGAGGCCTGTGACCCAGGGGTCTTCACATCCGCCCATCTCCCGCAGCTCAGCTCTGTCACAAAGTAACAGGATGTGCTGACTCCATCTTCTCTCGCTGCCTTCCTCAAAGTAATCTAAAGCAAAATCTCCGCTTGTTTTAAGAAACATAGTTAAGTACTTCAGCAAACATTCAACTGTGGTCCTTTTGTGAGATGAGGAGGAGACGGTATTTCAGTCCTGGACAGAAGCATCACAGAAAAATCAGCCTGACACGAACGCTCTGTCCCTTCCTTTCCTGAAGCAGAGCCAAGCCTCTGGAGAAGCTGCCTCACGTTGGTGCACCAAAGTTGGGAGTTTGTAGTATCCAATCTCTTTCTCTGGTACGCTAAAAAATGTTGCTCTGTTCTACCCCTGGAGTGCCCGAAATACACTTTTGAGGTCACTAAGCAAATACAAATACATTGGAGCTGCAAAACTACAACTCAGTGCTACTCAAAACAGCCAGTCCTTGAACTGAACATTAGCAGACCACAGCAAGGACTACACCAAAAGTAAGCCAAGCACACAACTTAGCTTAGCGAGCGAACTTTTTCATTGAAGGAAGCAATGTGTTGATTTACAGTCTGGAGAAAGATCCTTTTCTAAGTCCAGATCTATTACAGATAGTTCTCAGGCTGGCACTGGTGCCCACAGGCCACACTGAGATGGGAGGTCCTCCTCTGGATTTTTTTTGGTTGTATCTGGCCAACATGCAAATCACTGAAGTGGGGGTACAACTTAGGCTGGAAGACCAAGAGGAGTTGAACTGATGATCCTAATATTTTCGAGTGGAGATGGAAATAATAAAGGCAGACATCAGCCTAAGAAAAATGTAGTGACAAATGTATATTTGCCACTGCCTGATTTCATATTGGCTCCAGGGCCCAGGTTGGACCAAGAGGTTTCCCATCACCCATCACTCGGTACTTCGCCCGGGCTCCTCCAAGGATTCGCTGCTGGTAACAATATTGGCCAGCCCCGGCTGGAGGCTTGCAGAAAGGACCTGAACAGGTGCAATTCCTAAGCATGGCCACTAGGTGGCAAAGCAGACCTAGGTACAGGTGCTCCTCTAAGGAAAGGCAGATTTCCGAACAGAAACTGCTCAGAAGTGGGGTTTGTAGGAAATCCCTGGAAAGCTGGAGCCATGATGGTTTGATGCCAGGGGCCCTCCTGTCCTCTGAGGCAGGCCGGGGATCCTCAAGCGATCCAGATACTCACACAAGTTGGAGGTACTTGAAGGTGGACAGCTGACCTGGAACTAGCGTGAACTGGTTTCCATCCAAGTAGCTACAGAGAAAACAGAGCACCGCCATCAGCACGGCTGTCTCTGTCATATTCGTATTTATGTCCACATCCCTGCATGAGCTCAGACAGCAAGCCCAGCTCCATGAGGGTCTGTGCACTGCAGGGGAGACAGGTCAGGCAGCTCCCTTGCCCTGCCCTGTCCCTGGGAGCCCTGGCTTTTCTGAGGAGGACACTGGGCAAAGGCTCCACTCCTAACATCATGAGGCTCTTTGGCCGGTGGTTTCACTGAATGATGGTCACCCTGGTATTATTTATGACAGTAAAAAAATTGGAAACCACTTCAATATCCAACAAAAGGGAATTTTTAAAAATCCAGGTCAGAGCCAACTCATACGAAGAATATCATGCCACTAATAAACAAAATATCACATTTGTAAGCATGTTTGCGACAGTGGGGGACTCTCATGAGACAATGTTAAATGGGAAATGTAATTGTTCTTTATTTTCAAGGCAGAGCTTAGTTTAAAGCAACAAAGCTTGTGGCAGCGGGTAACTACGGAGAGGGACTCCAAGAGGAGGTGGAAGCCTTCCTGGAGATAGCGTTTTCCGTGAAGCCCTCGCCCTCCTCCCATTAAGCCCATCCCTGCTCCTGGGCGCCGACTCCTGCTGCTGCCAGGCTGCAAGCCTGTGAGAAATGCCCACTGTCCTTGTCCCTTGGCCTCACGGAGATGAAGCGGCTTGGGGCTACTCACAGTTCTGTGACATTCTTGGGGATGCCCTTGGGCAGAGCCCGCAGGTGCTTGTTGCTGCATCGGACTACGGTGTCCAGGCAGGCACACTCCTGAGGGCACTGTGGGCGAGGCAGGCAGCTCACCTCCTCCTGGCCTAGGAAGGAAGGTGTGGCATCCTGTCAGCGAGGGCGATGGGTCTTTCTGGAGCCTCAGAACAGAAGTCCCTTTTTGGCACTACCTTGCCTACTAGCAAGTTCCTTTTTTGCTATACACTCTCCTTAGCGCACGCACACTTATACCACACAGGACAAAGCTTCCTGGAGTGTGTTAAAGTTCAAGTGGGCCCTGGGACTCTTCCCTCCACTTCTGACCCAAGGTGGAGCTGGGCAAAGCGGAGAAGGCGACCAGTAATCACACTGCTTCTGAGGCACCTACTACGGCTGGACACTATGTAACACCATCTCCTTAGCAGTGGGGTAATGAGGTGCCACTGTCACTCCCAGAATACAAGCACAGCAAGGCAGAGACTTCTGTCTCCCTTCATTTTTGTTCACTGATAGCACCCAGCCCTCCGTGCAGTCGGCACTTGGCACAAAGCAGCCTTGCAAATAGGCCAGCGAGTGAAGGAGGAATGAGTTTCCGTTTCTCTGAGATCTGGAGAGATTAGGTGACTCGGTCAAAGGCAACATGGGGCCTGAACCCAGCTGATCCAGACTCTGCCCACCTCATCACTGAGTCACTCATGTACTCAGTAAAAACCCCCAAATGCTCTCAGAGCTTCCTTTTTTTCTGATTGGGAGCAGGAGGGACAAGAGAGCACCATGGTGGGAGTTATCAAGGACACCTGGAGGCAGGTTAGCACGTTCTCTCTGGTGACTGTGACTCCAGGTACAGAGGACGGCCCACGGGCAGATCCCACATGACAAGTAAGGATGAACTCGCTGAGTCCTTGAAATAGCTCTCCAGCGGACACGTCACCATTAGCCCACTTTAGAGATGATGAAACTAACGTTGAGTGGTTGAGTAAGGTGCCGAAGGTCCCTAAGCCTGGAAGAGATGGCACTAGGACGGGGCTCTGGCAG
Organism: Ctenodactylus gundi; assembly: GCA_004027205.1. Lineage (NCBI taxonomy): Eukaryota > Metazoa > Chordata > Mammalia > Rodentia > Ctenodactylidae > Ctenodactylus > Ctenodactylus gundi. The sequence continues at coordinate 55,545 of PVKB01003817.1, read as the reverse complement.
GCTGTCTCGGGGACCTACCCGCCTGACCATTAGGCCTTCCTGCCTCTTAGCAGCAACATCTCAAAAAAACATTCACACCCTTTCAGTTCTACGGGACAAAATCCCGCATGGGCGTGGAGTGCTACCCATGAGATGTCCCTGGCAGGACGGGGCACGAAAGCCAAATTTTTGGAAGTTCTTTAAACGCAAAGGGTCCAACCATCCAGGGGCTTTCTAGACAATGGCTTGTCGTGCTGAAAGGTTTTCCCAGGAGGCCCTGTGAGATCCTCCTTATGTCCTTGAGTGTACATGGCCACACAGGAAGGGTCTGGAAAGCCATACAGCAGAATGTCGAAAGAAGTTACCTAGGGGTGAGGAGGGAGGGTGGAGTGGGGGACACTCAGGCAGTCTCTTTCTCGAGTGTTCTTTGGTGCTGTTTTTAAGAGTAACTAGATATAGCTTATTTAGGAAAGGTAAACAGTTTCTTGGGGTAAACAATTCTTTCAAAGGATAGTTAATGCTAGGGTATGTGTTTAGGTTTTAAAAACAGAACCAAAAATAAATAAAAAAAAAACTAGAACTCAGGGTGTAGATCAGTGACAGAGTGCTTGCCTAGCATATGCAAAGCCCCAGGTTTGATCTCCAATATGTACCCCAAATTTTAAAATCTAGCATGTTATTACATGAACTGATAATGAGATATATGTAAATTGTATAAATATTTTTCTTTTAATTTTCTTATTTATTTTTCCTTTGCTGGGGATCGAACCCAGGTCCTTCATACTGAGTTACATCCTCAGCCCTTTCTAATTCTTTTTCTTTTTTGCTTTGAGGTAGGGTCTTGCTAAGTTACTAGGTTGCCCAAGCTGGGCTTAAATTTGCAATCCTCCTGCTTCAGCCTCCCAGAGAGCTGGGATTATAGGTATGCACCACCATGTCCGGCTTTTTCTTTTCATTTTAAAAGTAGGAAGCAAAATCATTGTTGGAGAATCCATTGGTTTTGTCTAGGAAAATACCCTGATGGTTTTTCTTCCTGGGAAAGTTGAGATTTCCCCCAACCAACCTACCTCCCAAGTGGCTGGAAGGGGCTGGTCTTAAAGCCCAGCTGCCCTCTGGAACAGATCAGAGGTAGGACACCAGGCAGAGACACAGAGGAACCAGGGAAAAAGAGGGCATCTCTGCACCAAGAGGGAGAAGTGGCCTGGGAGGGTTGCTAGGGAGAAACTGTCTGTGGCAGGGGGTACTGAGAGACCCTTAGGAACACAAGTACTGAGATGCCACCTTGCTGTGTCACCTTCAGGAAAGATGCTCCAAAAGCAACCTCTGTGTGCAACATTCTCAGGAAAACATAAGAAGCAGGCGACTTCCTGCTTATGAAAAGCAAGCGGACTGACCACTCAAAGAAAGCAGGACATTAGAGCAAAAAGTGACCGGGTGGGGAATGGGACTGAAGAGAGCCCACTGTGTACAGGGGACAAGACGACCCCGTAAGACTGGATGCTCAGGAAGAGGCTTGAGGCAGGTCTCTGCATCAAACATATTTACATAAAGAAAATGCACTAAAATGTTAGTTTCTCTGAGTGGTGGAATAATCAGATAATGTTTACATCCTTCTACCCATATTTTCCCTCTTTTATGATCAGCACATTTCTCCTCTCGAAATTACACAAAACATCTCCAGTCAGGGGCACCTCTTCACCTGTCCCCAGCACCAGAGCTACCTGTGCCTCCCTACCCACTTCAAGGGGCGCGTGAACATGCTCCCGGCCACCCCACCCCATGCCCTCCACATGCCCCAGCCCGCCCTCTCCCTTTCCTCGGGAGCCACCAGTTACCTTCCTCACACCTGAAGTCAGGGAAGGCCACATCCTGCAGAGGAATCTGCCGTAAGAAGTCTGGGTTCTGGCATCGTGGGTTCCCCGTCACAATTTTTCTCTTCCTCAACCACTCGCCCAGCCAGGCCAACTGGCAGTTACAGTTGAAAGGGTTGGCCAGGAGGTTTCTGGAAGAGACACATCGTGTGGCCACGAGGATAGTCTGGGAGTCTCAGCTGACCAAGAAAGGCCCTCTCCTGCCTGCCTCTGTAGGACCTGTCCCATACTGGCCACACAACCGCCCAATGCTCTTTCATAGATAACCCTGCAATCACCAAGAGCTCTGGCTTTTGGGACCAGAGACAGAGCTCTAAAACAGTGGGAGTCACATTTCAGCAAGCCATGAGGACCCCAGCCTCCCCCGAGGGAGTTCAGGATGGGTGAGATCTGATAAGATCTTCCCTAAAATGGTGGCAGGGCTCCCTGGTGCAGATGGCATCTGCCAGATCCGCCAGGCCGCCTGTCCTCTAAGGCTGGACTTACAGCGTGGAGAGGGCCTGCAGGGTATCAAAGGCTCCGGGGGAGATGGTGGTGATGTGGTTGTCGTACAGTGAGAGAAGCCGGACGTTGCGCAGGCCCGTGAAGCTGTCATTGTGGATACAGCTGATGCGGTTGTTCCTTAGCATCCTAGAGGAAAGGGGGCAGGGAGACAGTAGGGAAGAGCCCCATGCTATGCCCTGCCACAGTCCGCCTGTGCCCTGCAGCACTGGCCACCCAGCTAGCTCCAGGTGCTCCTCCAGAAGCGCCAATCCACAGAGTGGGAACATGGCACACACAGGCCCTGGCCATGCAAGGGACAGTTTTGCATACCTGTGCTCACGTCCAGATCATCTCGGCCTCTAGAGAGCCTCGTGGCCCATCCTGTTGTCGCAGCCCTTTGCAGCCCATCTTCCCTCCCAGGGGACCCAAATTTGTGTCCCAGTTGCACAAAATAAATAGGTCCTAAAGATTATCGCACACCATAGTACCTACTATGTTATATATTAAAACTTTGAGCTGGGTACAGGTGGTGTGGGCCTATAATCCCAGCGTTTTGGAAGACTGAGGCAGGAAAGTTGGAAGTTCAAGCCCCACCTGGGCAACTTGGAGGCCTGGTCTCAAATACACAATGAAAAGGGACTGGGAGTGTAGCTCAGGGTGAATATTCTGTGTTCAATCCCTAGCACCACAAAAAAAATTTTTTTTTGCTAGGGGGGTAGACTGACATTAAGTGTTTCTTTTCTCTCTCTTCCTCTCTGAGACAGGATCTTGGTATATGGCCCAGGCTGGTTTAAAACTTGCCATTCTTTTACCCCAGATGCTTCAGTAGCTAGGATTACAGGTGTGCCCAGGTTAATCGCGTGCGTGCGTGTGTACATGTGTGTGGGTGGACTGGGGACTGAAGCCAGGAACTTGTGCATTATGGTAGGTGTTCCTATCATTCTAATAATAAAGAGGGTGGGAATAAACTTTAGAAAAGAATGGGCATGTTTATGACATGGTATGATGACTGCATGGACATGTCTGTATCTATGTGTATGTGTGCATACATACATGCATATACCTATGCATGTAGCTGCATTAGATGCATAATTAAAATGGATTGAAAGTAACTGAGTGCTGCACAGCCACATGGCGGCTCCTGGGATGGGCAGCACAGACACAGAGCTCTCCCGCAGCCGATGCAGGCAGCCCTGTCCACAGGACACGAAGCACATGTGCAGGCAAGCACATGTCTGTAGAAGCATGTGTACCAGAGCCTGGAAGGGTAGCGGTTTAGGCTGATTACAGTAGTCACTTCCAGGGGATGCTGAAGCTACGGCACTGCTGGTCCCAGGCCCGCGCTGACCCCAGTGCTCTGCTGCCTCTGCCACAGCATGGCCACTGCCCACCCCTCCCGAGTCCCCTGCAGAAAGGACCCAGGTGAATGGTGGACAGCCACAGCACCCTTACTCAAGGCGCACTAGGCAACCATGAAGGAGGCGGCCCAGGGAGATGGCCATGCCACGTTCATACGTGCAAAGAGCAAGCTGCAAAACAGCACCATAAAATCCTCCTTTTGTAAAACAAACAAAACCCCACAGGAAGCCCGTCGCGTGTTCACTCGCTGCCCATAAGCACAGTGACACGTGCACCAAGACAAATCGACCCTGCGGCAGAGCTAGGGCTTAGTCCTAGGCAGCTGGCGTCTAGGCCCATATTTCCCAATATCATAGCCACTACCCACACAGAGTTATTTGAATTTAAATGGATTGAAATTAATTAAGTGCTGCATAACTACATTGTAGCTCCTGGGTGGACAGAACACCCCTCTGTGGCGCAGGCAGCCCTGTCCACGGGACTCTACACATCCGCGGGATCACGTGAGGGGCTGGCACGCCCTAGGAGCAGGGAGGATGCCCCACTGAGGCCTGGCTCTGTGCCATGGGTCCCAGAATCCAGAGACGGTGCATCCTCACCGCTCCGCCACCCGTGCCAACTCCGCAGGTCCCCTTGGGGCCGCACACCCCCGCCTACCTACCACAGTTGTGCTATGCCCCTGCAGTCCGACCACAGGCAATGGGGCAGGAGGAATGCCTACGGGAGGCCCCGATCCCTCCGTCCTCTCACAAGGCCTCAGCCCAAGCTCAAGGAGCCAGGGCAGCCTACTGAGAGTCACCAACATGGAATGCTTATCTGGCGCAGCAGGGTCCTCAGCTACCACACACTCCTGCAAGTGGGGGTCAAGGAGACCACCTCCCACCTCTCCTGCCCTCTCCCTTCTGTGTCTACACCTGCCTGTGGCTTGGCGTCGCTTAGTGCTCTGGGCCCATACTCACAGGGTCCGCAAGCCGTCCAGACCCCGAAACATGCCGCTCCGAATGGACTCTAGCTGGTTGCCTGTCAAGTGCAGCTCACTCACGGAGGACGCGCCCTCGAACGTCCCATCTTCAATTTCTGACACTTTGTTGTTGCTCAGGTTGCTGGGAGAGGGGCGAAGGGGAGGACGTTACCCTGCCTGCGCGCACAGGGCCCTGCCCCTGCCCAGGGCAGCACCTGTGGGTTCCTTGTCCCTCCCTTGGCAGGCCAGCAAACCAATAGCACCTTCTTGCCTACAGATAACTCACATTTTCTTCAAGTGTGCAAGTTTTTTAAACATTCCCGTGGCCTCCAGGAGGGAAATCTCATTGTTGTTCAGTCTCCTGCAAGAGGCAATGAAGAGCGCACACACACCAATCAAGGACGGGCAGGTGCCTCCCGAACTGAGACTACTATGGATGCAAACAGACGGGACTCCCAGAAACATGTATCTAGCTAGGCCAGCGCTCCCACTTCTAAGAAAGGCTGGGTGTAGACCTGGGGTAGAGGTGAATGGAGATATTTTAACATTGAAAATACAGTGAAATTTTACATAAGTGACTGATGTGTGCAGCCGCCTATGTGATGAAAAATAAAATCATAGTTAAAGGATGACACAGGCTCCAATTTGAGCTCATGGAATCATGTCCCCCTGAGAAGACAGAGCTTCGTTGAGGAAAGCCTCTCCTGGTTCAGGCTGACAGCCAACCTTGGGTGCCAACAAACATTTTGAGAGAGGTTATGGGGCTGAGAGGTGCTTCCTGGCCTAGCCAGCAGCTGCCACGCTCCAGCTGGTGTCTCCTGTGGTCCCTAAACAGAGTTGGACAAGAGGAAAGTCTGGAGCAGGCCCAGGGGGTGAGAGGAAGCCGGGGGCAGGAGAGGGTCCAGGAGATTGGGGCCGCTTACAGCTCAGCTGTGGACTGGGGGATGCGCTCAGGGACCTTGGAAAGCTTCAGGCTGGAGCACTCCACCACGCTGGCCTCACAGCGGCACTTGTGGGGACAGGCAACATCGCTGCTGCACTCGCTGTTCAGCTGGTAATCCTCTGTGCCTGTGGTGAGAGGGGGGCCGGGGGGCATGGGTAGGCTGTCAGCAGCTGTGGCCGATCCAGGGCCTCCCAAGATCCCCAGCCTGCCCACCCGTGGCCACCACACCCCACTTCCTACCTGGAATGAAGTACTGCTCTTTTGCTGGGGAAAGAAGCAGACAGGCCATGATGCAGGAGCAGCCAGGCTTGGCTCCACAGCCTGCAGCAGGGACCCCAGGAATGCAGCCCCGACCCCATCTGTGGGCTCCTGTATAAGAAGGTCTTATCCAGAGCACTGAGCCCCTGCCCAGTCACAAGGCAGCACTACAACCAATTAAACCTCTCACCTGCAATCGCACAGGTAGGGACGGTGCTGACCTTACAGACAGGGACAAAGCAGCTGTGGCATCAGCCCTCTGGGCCAGGATTCAGGCTCAGAAGCTGACTCACACACTGTTCCCTTAAGATGCTAAGTGGACTGCAGTTACTGAGGGCTCTTCTGCTGTCCCAAAGCGTCAAGGAGGCTCCTACCGCTCATCAGAGCGTCCCAGGCCTCGCAGGTGTCTTACAAGGCTCGAGGGCAGCAGTATACATAGAAGAGTTGGCCTGGGAGTTGACACTGGGTGCTCCCCTGAATCTGCAGCAGCCTCACTTCTCCTAGGGCTCGTTAGAGGGCTGGACTGAACACCCACCCACCAAGACCCAAGTCCAGAGTGTGGGGCTTCTATCCCCCAGCAGGGCTCCAAAGTGCCAGAGGACAGCTTGTCGGAGCCCTCCAAGGAAGCAGCACCGGGTCCCCACGCAGACTGCGGATTGACATACAGGTGGGCAGCTACCTGAGCACCGGAACTTCTTGCTCTTGATCTGGCCAATGCGCTTGTTGGCCAGGCGCCGGGGGCTGGCACAGCGGGCCCCGCTTGTCTCAATTGGGTTGGTGCGCAGGAAATCTGCCAGCCACTTGAGGTTACAGTCACAGATGAAGGGGTTCTGGGCTAAATGTCTGTCCAAAGGGGGAAGACTGGCCGTCAGAGACCAGGCAGCAAACCAGCATGGGACCTAATTACGTGCTGGCCGGGGGCTGCCGCCCTGGCCTGAAGCCCACAAGCAGAACTGGACAGCAACTGAGCCCTCTGAGGCAGATCCTAGGCCACCCACCAGCCTTGTGAAAGCTGGCCCGTCCTCCTTCTGTGGGCCAGTCTTCCCCAGAGCCACGGCCCTTCATCTTCTCCCCCAGCGAATGTCCCCTATGACTTTCCAGTTGAAGCTTTAGCTTGTGCACTCATGCTGTTGCCTCAGTTTTGATTTCCATGATCACTGAAGCAAGATCCCACACCAGCTAGTCACCCAACTTCGTACCGACTGGGATGGTTATAATCAAAAGACAATTTTAGAAAGCAAACAATTGTAAGTGCTGGTGTGGCGGCAGAGACCCTGAAGCCCTCCTGATATACCGCTGGTGACAGTGTTAAAGCTACCACCACCACAGGAAGCCCTGGCAGTTTCCTTAACAAACATCAATATGCCCTATGATCTGGCAACTCCAAAAGAAGCAAAACACTGGTCCACACAGAGATGCGTAAGTGAATATTGATCACAGCAGGAGTCATGATGGCTCCACAGTGGAAACGATCCAACTGTTCGTCAAGTGAAACGGACAAAGAAACACAGGTAGTCTACCTAATACGAGGGAAGGCGGTTTGGCAATGAAAAGGGCCAGGTGCCGACGTGTGCTGCAATTGGAACAGACCTCCACAACATGATGCCAAGGGGAGGAAGCCAGGCACCAAAGAGGGCAGTGTATGGCTCCAGTTTATGCAATGGCTGGAAGAGACACACAGAGCAGAGGAGCTTCGTGGTCACCTAGGGCTGGGGGTGCAAGTGGGGACTGACTGCCAATAGGCACAAGAGATTTGGTGACAAAAACGTTTTCACGTTGGAATGTGGAGATAGCTGAACAGCCCTGTGAATTTACTAAAATTCATTGAATTATGCCTTATAACAGGCAAACTTTATATATATATATATATTATATATATATTATATATATAATATATATATATTATATATAATATATATATAATATATATATGTGTGTGTGTGTGTGTGTGTATACACACACACATATATATGGAGAAAGAGAGAGAGAGAGAGAGAGAGAGAGAGAGAGAGAGAGAGAGAGAGATAAGTTACACCTCAATAAAGCTGCTATTTTGTTTTAAAGGTAGCTCTAGATGTGTCTCCCAGGCTGCCCTTGAACTCCTGGACTCAAGCAATCTACCAGCCTCGGTCTCTTGAGTAACTGGGACTACAAGTAACCCCCAGTGCCCACCTAGTAAAGCTCCTTTTTTTCCAGCTCTGAGGACTGAGCCAGGCCTTCCCACATGCTTGGCAAGCACTCTACCACCACGGCACAGCCCCAGCCCTTTTCTGAAACTAGGTCACGCTGGGCTGCAATTTAGGATTTTCTCGCCTCAGCCTCCTGTATAGCTGAGATTATGGGCAAATGGTAGTTTCTTTTTTCCTTACATTAAGTCTCTTAGGGCAAGTAAAACTGCAGTGAGATGAATACTGTGACAATGCTGTGGCATGGGACACTTGCTCACCAGCATTGGAACTATGGACAGATCAAGCAAGATGCGGTGAATTTGAGTTTGCTCAGATTTGACAAAGCAAAATTCCATCAAGTTTAACCATTCCAAGGCCATAGGTAGAATATCTTGATTACACCTTAGACATATACTTCTTATTCCTGGGCTAAGTCATACTTGAGTTGTTCATATACAACATGCACTCATGAGTCCTGGTTTGCTTTCCAGCCTTAAGTGATGAGGTCTCGTCATAGAGAAGCAGCTACCTGTGGGAAGCCAGCTGACCTCTCATTGAGGGGGAAGAACTACCCGCGCCTTGGGTTCCTTACAAGTAAGATCAAGAACAATAGGTCCATCTCCACAGGGTCCCCGAAAGTGCTGAGCAAGGTAACAGGGCATAGAGCACGGCTCCACTAGTCCCCCTCCTGTCTCTGAGGCTTTCCTGTGTGGTCTAGCCCTTCAATCTTGGTGTGGACCTCTCCGCATTCTACCTGCTGCTCGACATCGACAGCAAAGGCCATGGTGACATTAATGATGGGCCCCCGCTAAGCATACCCTCTCCATCTCTCCATCCCCTTCCAACTCACCTTCCCGTCCTCCCACTGCCTCATCCTGTGTACCCCAGGAACCCCAGTCTACTTATTCCAGCAGTCCCAGAACACCAAACTGGTTGGATTTTCTGCCACTGGTCTGAGCACCAACCTCAGACTCAACCCCGTGACCCTGCACAGTCCTTCCTGTACTGCTGGGTTGGGTTCACTAGCAGCTACTCTTCCTAAGGGAGATGGGCCTGCAAAGATCTCCTGTCCCAGGCTGGTGTCACAAAGAGTTCAGAGCAATGTTTTGCGTTTCTCTCCCTGGGAATCTTTTATGAACAAGACACCTGTGGTTAGCACGTCTAGTGGCCACAGGCTCAGGACCAAAGCTGTGGAAGGACATGACATTTAAGTGCATAAGTTTAACCACACAGCTGATAAGCTATTTTCCTATGTGGAAGGTAAAAGTGAGACTGCTCCTTAAAGCCCAGTCACAGCAGCATTATCAAATAAAGGAACATAGCTGGTATGGCGGCACCTATAATTCCAGTGGCTCAGAAGCTGAGGCGGGAGAATCCCAAGGTTGAGTCCCACCTGCATGACTTAGCAAACCCTGGGTCAGATATAATAGCAACAATAGTAGAGAAGACTGGAGACACAGCTCAATGTGGAGCTCAGCATTCAGTGAGCAGTACCAGGAAACAAAGCTGAAATTCTAATATTACCATCTCAGGAATCCTAGTGAATTAACTGGCAATGAGGTCAATGGCTGTTTTTATTCACACACACACACACACACACACACGCACGCACGCACACACACACGCACGCTCGCACACGCACCCAGGCTTTTTCAAGTGACTCCAGACAGAAATACTTACAAAGTTATCTTGTTAAAAAAAAAAATCAACCAATCGAACTTGAACCTGACAAGCTCCTAGATTCAATTTTCAACCTGGCAGGATCCAGAGGGTCAGAAGAGCATGTGACCTTATCCCATGCCATCAGCCAAGTCCCAACTGTGGGGAACTCAACAGGAACAATGATATGGTCTCTCCAATAAATAAGTTAAAAGGCAAACATGCCATTCTGCCACACATACCAACTTTAGAATCAACAGGTTATATATTATCATTATCGCTTTTACTTAACTCTAGCCAGCATTTAGCTAACGTTTACAATTAGCTCATCCCTTTAATTTCAGAAGAATTAAATAAAAAAGATGTCCCTGTTTATAAATAAATATGAAAGGCTCACAGAAACTACTTAACTTTCTCAAAGACACATAGTCAATAAAAGGCACAGCTGGGTTTAAAATTAGGATTATCTATATCCTCTGGCAGGAGGCCACCTCCAAGAAACACAGTAGCCCGGGGGTGGAAGAGCTGTCTGCACTTGCAAGCGACAGCCACCTCTCAGCCCACCTATGGTAGCTCCCGCAAGGAGCCAGGACAGTGAGGGAGACTCACAGAGTCTGGATGGCCCGCAAGGAGGTAAAGGTGCCCTTGGCGAGGCTCTGGATCTTGTTGTCATACAGGGAGAGCAGAGACAGGTTCTGCAGGTCCTGGAAAGCGTCAGGCCGGATGCAGTTGATCTTGTTGGCATTCAGGAGCCTGGGGGCACAGCCAGGGCAAGGAGGTGAGGGAGAGGCTCAAATAGGACTCTTCCCCAGGCACACATGCTCTCTGGGAGAAGCCCACAAGAGCAGACCCTAGGAAGCTGGCCCTTTGCGGTCCACCCCATGTGGAGGGGCCAGCACCTCCGACTGCCTTGGGTGTGCATGGGGACCTTTCCATCTGCCTCTTCCTGCTTTCAGGAAACTGCTCGAGACGCATCATGAGACTCCCAGAGAGCACAGAGGTAAAGCCACCTCCCAGAGACACTGGAGGACCCCCCTCCTCCTGGAGTCTTGCTGACTCTCTGGGTAGCTGGGCAGGAGACCTGGGCATCCAGGGTCTCCTGGTCCTGAAGGAGAATTCTGGCCTGAAAGTACATGCTTCCAGGAAGCTGAGCTGGCCTGGTGTCTCCTGCGGGGAACAGTACTGTCCTTTGCCATGCCATTTCTCAGGGATGCAGGCAGTGTCTCAGGAGCCTGATTCTGGCATTTTGTGAGGAGCTCTGAACTGCCTCTACCTCCCTCCCTGGCCTCTGAGAGCCCTGTGGCCTCACATCCTGACCAGGTCAGCCCGTCTTCCAACCCCCTGTCTCAAGTATGTCCAGAGCCCAAAGAGGCTGAAACAGTCTGGGAGGCCAGAGGAATTTGGGCCCCTTCCTGGGCCCCACTCAAGGACAACCCAGTACAGTTCTTACAGGAGCTGCAGGGTGTACAGGCCTCCAAACACACCCCGGGGGAGGTCAGTGATCTTGTTCCCATACAGGACCCTGCAGAAAAAGCAGCAGAAGGAGAGAGAGTCAGAGGACAGTCCACTACGGCTGGCAGAGCTCTACAGTCACCCACCATGAGAGCTAGCGCTAAGCCTCACAGCGAACACTGGTAGGGCTATATGTGCTACAAGGCCTCGCCAACAGATGGCGATACAGCGTCTTCAGAAGGTCGCCTGTGTCCGGTTAGTACAAAGGCACCCTCCGTGGCTGTCATCTCTGTTGGCCGAGGAGCAGCTCTGCTCCACTGCCGGCACACACACACCCCCAAGGAACCTCCTGGGAAATTAACCAGGAATGGGATCCAAAGGGCACTACTCAGAGAAGTCCCATGAGCAGGATTATTTTTAGAGAACCGCAAGGAAAAAATAGAACGCCAGACTGCATGTGCAATATGAAATAAGTGGTGGGACTACAAGTGGTATCTTTCATGCTTTAGTACTTACAAAGCTTTCTTCATGGGCATGAATAATTAGGGGTAGGAAGAAAATAAAGCAAAAGCTAAAAACAAAAACAGGCAGGCCGGAACAGGTTTAGGCTGATCACATGAACATCAAGGAGTTTTGGTGAGAGGAAGATGCAGACATTATCACACTCCTATTTCAGACACGCTCAGGCCACTGTGTGGTGCGTGGAGTGGAAGGAGCAGCATTGAAGCAGGGGGACAAGGTCCTCAGGGGAGGACAAGGTCAGGGCTGGCCGAGGTGAGCACACATGATGGGGTTTGTCTGCATGACCGCAGCGTGCAAGTTCCTGCACATCTGGGCAGCAGCTGGGCCAGGAGTGTGATTACATGAGCAACAGCAGCCTGCTTAAGTGGGTTACTACTACCTTCTGCTCCTTCGGACTGGCACAGTCCAATTATAAGAGAAGTCTACTCATCTCTCAGAGGACGAGCCCTACATTTTGGCAGATTACCTCCAGGGTCTGATCTTGGCCAATTACAGTGACCCATTATCAGGCTGTCGCGCACATCTGTATAGGTGGTACGCCGTAAAACTTCAAGGGCACCATTCACAGTTGGCCCCACCCACCCCTTTGGACTCCAAGAGAAGAGGGCATGCACAGGAGGCAGAGAGCTGGCAGTCTCCTGTAGTCTCCGGCACACGGGTCCCTTCTGTTCTGGTTGCCAGGCTTTTGGTCTGTGCTGTTGGGTGTCCATTCCTAGGACTAACAAATGGCTTGTACCCACACAAGCTCACCTGGCTTTCCATACAAAGTGCCAGGGACCCCAGAGGGTGAGGAGCTTGGCGAGCCTGGGGGTGCATGCAAGCCTTCTCGGGGAAAGTGGGTGCTGATGACATCGCATAGACCATGAAAGGGAAATACTGGAAGTTGAAAGAGGCACTCTCCTCATGTCACACATCATGTGATCAAGAATGTTTAGGATAAAAGAGCAAAGTGTGGCAGGTGTCACCACTAGGGCTGGTGGTCATTGGCCTTTTGAGGAAGCAGGGAAGTCTCAAGAGTCTTCTGTGGGAAGGTGGGGCTGAGATGACTGTGGCAAAGCATGCTGGGAAAATCCCAGCCATGGCAAGGACAGCAGCCCAGGTGTCAGGGCAGTGGCCCTGCCCCGTTTCTCCTTGCACTCAGGCCCTGAGCCCCTCCTACTCTGAGCTGCAGAACACCCACCCGTGAGGAAGGACAAGCTGGGCACAGCAGTCTTGGACTCTGCAGCCTGAAGCAGCTCACTGCAGCCGGCGTAGACAGGGCAGGGAGGGACACAAGGCCCTGCTTCTCCTCTCGCATTCACTGGAGGGGCCCTGAGGCCTGCTGGCCTCCTCGGGAGTCCCCAGGCCACCCACAGAGCCGTGCCACTGCTACTCACAGTGAGTTCAGGGAGCGGAGGCCCTGGAAAGCGTCAGGCGCGATCTCAGCAATCTGGTTGTTGCTCAGGTCTCTGCAAGGTGCACAGAGAAGGCAGCTGAATTCTCCACCCCGCGGAGCCCTGCCCGGCCCTCTGCCTCCTACCTCCACGATGAAAGGGCAGGGGTTTCTTTGAAAGTAGAAAGCTACAGCCAGGTCCCCACGCAGTGGGGCAGCTCGTGGCCCCTCCTGTGCAGCCTGAGCTGTGCAAGCGGGGGCACTCCAGTGCCAGAAGTGACAGACACCCTGGCTGTGCCCTACACCCGCCTCACACTCCCAGCTGCTCTTACTAGTGCCCAGGCTGAAATGACGCATGCGTGACCTGGGCGCTTGGATTGGGTGCGCCTTCCGCCTCTCCCTGCCCCGTGAGGCAGGAGCACCTCGCTGGGCTGAGGGCTCTGACAACAGGTTCTCCCTGTTCTGGCTGGAGGAGGGGAGCAGCAGTGGGGCAACTCACATCCTGCGCAGCTTCCTGTAGGGAGAGAACGCGCCTGGGGGGATGGACTTGATTCCGTTGAGCTCCAGGCGGCTGCAGGAAACAGGAAAGCAAGAGGGCCCAGGTCACCCTCACAGGGCTCAGGTCCACTGGGCACTGCCCAAACAAGTCCTCAGGTCCCGCACCACTGCTCCTTTCCCGCTTCTGGAGGCTGAAGTCTGGGCAGGTGAGTGGGCACCTGCCGTGAGGGGCACTCCAGTACCTCAGGCTTCCACTCTTGGGAGGGGTCCACAATGATGCTAAAACCCAGGCCATGCTGGCAACCCCACCCAGCCGGGCCAGACGACAGCAGGACCGTGGAGGGCCACCCCTTGGGCAGAGAGCTCAGCCTGCTCGGGCAAACTGTGTCATCCCCATCTGCCACTGAGGGACCCCAGGGCAAGCCCTAAAGTGGCGCCTACCCCAGCTCTTCACAGGACAGCCCAAGCTGGCCCCAGCTGTGTGCACTGCAGGGAGGTGGGGTCCCCTCGCTTGCCGCGCCCGGTACTCACATCTCTGTCATGGTCTCCGGCAGGTTGGCAGGGATGGCAGTGAGGCCCTTCCCACGACAGTCCACAATGCCGCTGCTGCAGGTGCACATGGCTGGGCAGGAGCCGGAGGAGAGGGTGCAGGCAGGCACACGCCCTGCCTCCCCCTGGCCTGCAGAGACAGCAGGGAGGGACCTCTGGGGGTCCTGCATCGGCACCACCCTCACCAGGTCTATCCTGAGGGATGGGACACAGGCCCAGGGGCAGTTTCTGTGGATGAGGATGAACCACAGGAGGTCACCATGGATGCAGAAGAGAAGAGATTCTGAACTTTGATGTAAAGCTCACTCCTGGCGCAGAGCAGGCCCTTGCCAGAGTTTTGCCGAGGTCAATCTGAACCAAATGGCACCAGCGTCCGATCTGTGTACTAGGAAACCCTCACCTCGAATCTGAAGCTCCAAGTCCTGGTCCGAAGCCCTCGCCCACCACAGGAGGACCACAGCCTACGGCACACACGCAATCTCATGCCACTATAATGCTGTTGCCATTTCCCAGAGGAGGAAACCAAGCTCTGCATATTAATTTGTGGAAATTCAGAGCTGAGTTAACAAGTGGCAAAACCAGGCTGAGCCCTGCATCTGATGGGACCTCACACTTGTAAACACTGCGGTCTAACTTGCACCAGGTACACCGCTTCCCTGATGAGCCGGTGAAGCTGCCATGCAGGCATGGCACTTGGCACCACTCACACAGTTTCCACCCTGCTTTCCTGAAGGCAACCACCTGCTCTTTGGGATCCATCACCAAGAGCCCTTCCGCTTTCTGGTGCACAGTCAGTTCTCGTGTCTGGCCTTTTCCACCCAATATAAAAACCTTAGACCTTCACTGTGTACCAAAGGGTATCTATCTTGTCTTTCTTCCGGAGTAGTCTACTATTTGGTTGTGTTGTGATCAGTAAGGCCACCCCCTTGTTGGTGAATGTTGGGGTTGTCTTCAACTTTGGGTTACTGTTCAGCTGCCCTGAACACATTTTCTGGTGTGTGTGCATGCATGCACACGTGTGTGTTTTGTAGAACAAACTCACACACCTAGCAGCAGAGTGCAGGATCGCTGGACAGAAGTGTGTTGAGTTTCAGTGGATCCTGTTAGACCATTCTGCAAACTGGCTGAGCCTACCAGCCATCTAAGCTCTACCATTTACCATTTTTCTTGGCTGTCCCACAGGGTGGGCACCTGGACCAAATGAGACAGAGCTATGAGGATCCCTGACTGTGACAGTGACCTTCTCAGGAGAAGGGTTGTCAGAGCGCGTAGACTCCAGAGGAGAAAATAACATCAGAATAAACGAGCGTGGAATCCAAGGCATTGAAAGGCAAAGAAAAAGGTTCCACGTAAAAATCAAAGTTGCCTAAATGATACATCCCTGCTCCTAACTGTGGCAGCTGCTGTGACTCAGAGGTGCTGCCTGGGCCTTCTCTCCACAACACCTACCTGCACACACGACACCAGGCATGTCTAACCTGTGGATTACTTTTATTTGGGGGGCCCTTGATATCTTTTAATACTATAATAAAATGATTTTTAAAAGAAATTTTAATACTTATGTACATTAACTCTACTATATATTTTTTATATGTGGCCCAAGATAGCTCTTCTTTACTCAAAAAACCAAGCATGAATACCCCAGCAGGCCTGCAGGTTGCACATGCATACGCCACACACACACACATTTACCTCTGCATGCATACTTGCGTGCGCACGCGCGTGCACACACACACACGCGCACACACACACACACACAGCAGTTCTGAGCACAGGGGTGTTCAAGTTCAATCTCAAGCGTGTGCCAGTGCTGCGGAGGAGGGGACGGCCACACCCAGCGCCCCACAGTGAAGATCTCTGGGCTCTGGGCTCTGGGTGAGGCAGAGCGGGCAGCACAGGAGGGCAGGGTGTGGCCGGGAGTGCTCACAGCAGAGCAGCCAGCGGGGGTGGGAGGCTCTTCTCCAAGGAGCAGCAGACAAGGCCTGACTGGGGTTCAGTGAGGAGGGGCGGGCCGTGGGGGGAATCTGGGAGGCAAGGCTGACTCCTCCCCGCCCCGCAGAGCCCAGGGCAGGAGCACTAGAGGGTCCTGAGTACACAGGGCAGTACACGGTACCCAGGAGTGGAGGCGGGGTGAGAGTGGCAGGGGCAGAAGCTGAGCAGCAGGGGCACATGGGAGAGGCGCTATGTAGAAGCAGAACCAGTGAGGGCTGCGACAGAGGGGCGATGATGTGTGCGGACAGGCTGGGGAGAGGAGACAGGGAATAACACGTAGAGACAGAAGGGGGAGAACTGAGGAATGGTTGGGGCAGGCAGGAAGTGACCGGTGGGGAAGGCGGTAGCCATGGGCAGGGCGGCAGGCAGTGGGCAGTCCTGGGCCCGCGGCGGGGCCCACACACCTGAGCAGCTGAATTCATTCTTCTGGACCTCGGCCACATTGAGGCCCCGCAGGCCGGCTGGGCCCGAGCACTGGGTGAAGAGTCCAATGGTTGGCCGCTGCCGCAGCCACTGTGAGAGCCAGGCCAGGTGGCAGTCGCAGAACAGGTGGTTGGAGTGCAGGCGGCTGCAGGAGGACATGGTGCTCGCAACCCATCAGGCCACCCCAGCCCTGGGCACGCGGTGGGAGCCCTACCCCAAGAGGAGGGCAGGCCCGGCACCGAGCTCAGCCCACAGCCTGCTGTGTCCAGCCGCCCACACAGCGTGGGTCCAGCCTGGGGAGCCGCCCAGCCCCTCCCTCTCCACCTGCCCCGGGTACCCCTGGGTGCCCCTTGGCTACAGGGTGCCAGGGCGATCAGTTTATCTTACTGAACTCCGATGGATCCAATGCCTGAAATATCCAGCTCATTTTTAAGCACAGAAACAAAGTATTGGTTTTCCAAGGAAAAACCAAACAAATGACGTTGGGCCTGTAATTTCAGACCCCTCCTTCAGCTCCACCTTTACGGGACTCCACTTTCACCCCTACTCACAGAACCGAGCCCTGGGCTGGCATCTAGGGTGCAGGGAGGCCCAGCCCCTCCCGGGGCCGCCCCACCTCCTTCCCCACCGCCTGGGCACCAGCCCCCCGCGTAGTGCCCAGCTGCCCTGCTGACTCACAAGGTCCGCAGCTTGGGCATGTGGTTGAAGCTGGACACGGGAATTGTGGTGATGTTGTTATTATTCAGCGTCCTGAAGGAGGAAACCAGAGTCACTTAGCATCTACCCAGAGGACGTTGGGTGGGACAGGGCCACAACACTGCGGGACCACCAGGGGGCTCTCACACCAGGTTCCACAGGCTACCTGCAAAGGGAACGAGCTCTGGGCTGCACAGAGGGCTACACTGAAGAACACAGACATGGACATCCCAGCGGGCAAGCTGGGGACAGTGACTCTGAGTCGGACGTGGGCTCACTCCAAGTCCAGAAGGGCAGGGACCAGAGCAGCGGGAGAGCCCGACCTCTCATCCTTGTACCCAAAGTTCATCTCGACCTACCCTGCCAGCTCTCCACAAGCCTCCTGCCTCTCTAGGTTTTTTTGGTTGCTTGGAGAGGGCCTCGCTCTGCAGTGCAGTCTGACCCTGAAGTTACTTGTATACCCCAGGCTGGCATCCAACTCACAGCAATCCTCCTGGCCCAGCCTTCTGAGTGCTGGGATTACAGGCATGTGCTACCATGCCTAGCTTATTTGGTGCTGGGGAATCAAACTCAAGGCCTTCTGCTTACTAACAGTCCTAACTGCTGAGCTATGCCCCAGCTCCTCCCTGGATTTTACTTACAGCACCTCCAGCCCCCGCAGCGCCCGGAAGGCCCCTTCCTCAATGCAGCTGATCTGGTTCTTGTCCAGCTGTCTGTGAAGGAAAAAGGTTTGTACAGTCGGGGGTGCACTGCCCAGAATGGAGTGTCCTAATGTTTCAACAGAGCATTCCATTAAAAAAAAAAAAAAGAGGCACATTCTTCATTTTAAAAAAAAAGAAGCTCAGACTCAATATTGTGATGCACATGCGTGTCAACCCAGACAGCAAATACAAATCAAGGCTGAATTTCTTCTTATATTCAGTTTAAACAGTAAGTAGGAATTTGTCACCCTCCTCTAGCCAGCTTTTCATACCCCAGGACAGGAGCCCCTCCCTTACATTCTGGAAACTACCCAGACGGTACTGGCAACTGAGAAGGGACAGAGAACAAGAGAGCAGCAGTGGCAGCCAGAGCGCGCAGATTTCTGCCTGAGCCAAGGGAGGCTGACTCGCCTCTGCTACCTGGAGTGCTGCTTTCAGAACAGGCGGAAGCTGTAATCCGAGCTCTGTGGGAAAGACTGCTGTGATTGATTACCCATGTCTGCCACAGGCATGGCATGGGTGTGACAGGCACGCCAGGCGTTTGCCATCCCCGCTGTAGTTACAGCTCAGGGAGGTACGTCATTACATTTGAGTAGCACTGGGAAAAGTGTCTTTCCATAACAGATTTAAACCTCAGAGCACGCCTGTGACCCTGGTAGTATTTTTCTCCCTGTTTTCCAGAGCATATAGAGGCTCGGTGAGGATAACTAATCACCGTAGCTTAAACAATAAGGGAGTGGAAGATGCTAACCCTGCTATTCTGATCGGAAGATGGGGAAGGCACAGGACAGTGGATGTAGAATAGGGCCTTGCCTCATGCTGTGGCTCGTGAGCCTCCTCCACTTGGGTCCCGAAGCCCTCTGAGCACCTGCTTGGCTCACACACAGAATCATGCCCAAGGGAGGGGCAGGTCCCCCTGTTCCTTCCAAGCCCAGATTGCCACAAAGGATCATGCCACATCAGCCATCTCGAAACCTGGCTAGCTCCTTGGTGGCCTGGAGCACATGGCCCAGGGAGGCAGAAGGCGATGTCAGGGTACCCTGAGCCCGTACCTTTCTCCTTCCCAGGCCCATACTCACAGGTTTCTGAGGTCTGTGGCTCCACGGAAAGCCTTTCTTGGAATGGCTTGGAGGGCATTCTCACTCAGGTCCCTGGGGAGAAGACACTGGTCAGAAAAGGGCCACCTACCGAAGGCCACAATGATTCCAGGAGACTGGGGGCAGGACACATTCAGGGATCACTGCCACATCCCCAGTGCCTGGGACAGGTCCTGGCACACACTGGCCACGGGAGTAAGAATTTGTTGAATGAACAGATGATGGAGCTGGAGAGAGGCACCCTGTCCAAAAGGGGCTCTGACCCCAGCCACCTCCTGTGCTGGTAAAGCAGAGCAACTGGAGGAAGAACCCCGGCCAGGCCCACAGAGGTTGGCTCGGCCCACCAGCCGTGTAGGCCTTCAAAGTAGCAGGCTAACAGGGAGGTCTCTGTGCCACAGCCACCCAGACGGCAGACTTTTCCAAATTCCTTCTGCAAACCGGTTCCAAAGACTTCTGAGCCACATCTTCAGGTACAGTACAGCAATGACCGACCCCACTCCTCTGGTACCAATTGTCTTAGTTAATTTTTTGTTGCTGTGATTCAATATCCGACACCCACAAACTTAGGAAAGGTTTATTTTAGCTCACAGTCTCGAAGGTCACAGTCCATTCAGGGTTGGCCGGCAACAATCGAAGTACACGGCAGAGAGAGAGGTGGAGGCAGCTTCCCCGACAAACAGGAAGACAAGCTGAAGCTAGCCCCAGTCCTCCAGGAAGGCAGGTGCAGCTTATGTATCCTTTCAGGTCTCCACCCAGTAACCAGTCCCTCCTGCATCCAGGTGTGGCCACTACACACCGCTAATCCTAACTTAACTGCAATCCACCCCTCCAGACCAGACCCCAATCCAACATCACATGGTTCCATTAAAATACGTGAGACTTTTGGGGGACACTCCAAATCCTAACAACATTCCACCCCTGGCCCCAAAAAGACTCATGTCCTTCTCCCCATGTAAAATGCAGTTAATCCTTCTCCAAGAGTCATCAAAGTCTTAACAGTTTCAACACTGCTAAAGAAACTCCAAGTCCATAGTCTCTGAAATGTAAGACAAACTTTTAGCTGTGAGCTCCTGTTCAAAACAAAGAGTTAAGCACTTCCAACATAAAATAGCACAGGGTAAACATTTCCATTCCAAAAGGGATGAGTAAGGTAATAAAAGGCAATAGGACCAGAACAATTCCTAAATCCGGCAGGGCAAGTGTTAAATCCTGTAGCTCCAGGTCCAGCAACTGGGGTAAATTCTGGCGAGGTATGAACTCCAAGGGGCTTGGGTGGTCCCACCCCTGTGGCACTGCTGCTGACTGCAACCTCAATACTCTCCCCTTTGGGCTGGATCCACTCACAGCGTGCTGCGTTTCTCAGCTGACAATCCATGCTCCTGGCTTCTCCAAATTCTCGGGCTCTCCACTGGACCCTAGGCTTCTCCTTCACAACTTCACACATTGCCCTCCCAGGGGCACACTGCTTGGCCTCCAAGGCCTTCCTCTGAAACCTGGGTGGAAGCTCCCTGAGCCCACAACTCTTGGGTTCTGCAAGCTTGTAAAGCCGGGACCGCGTGGACGTCTCCAAGATCCACCACTGGCTTGAGCAGTAATCTGGCTCCTCTGTGCCATGATTGCAGCAGCTTCTGAGTGCCTGGATTGCTGAACTCTGGGAAGCTGAACTCCAGCAAACACTTCCCTCTTTGGCCCTACAGGGAGTCCTGGGGTACTCTTCACAGGACAAGATCTTGTGCCTTTGCACCCTTTAATTGGTAAAGGGGTGGGATCTTGCTGATTCCTGAGTCACTGTGAAGGCCTCCTTCTTATCGTCCTGATTCCAACTTCTTGGCTTTTAATGTTAGTTTCTAGAACAACCACATGCTTTTCCACTCCAGACTGAGAGCTTTTCACATTTGTTTTCTCTGCCATTGTCTCCTGTCTTTCACTATAAAGCTGGCTAAAAGCCGCAAACAGTAGCCATGTAATAGTTTTAACTTCAGTCTGCCTTGAGATTTCCTCCACCAGAGTAAGCAGTCCACCGTCCTTACTCTCAATTTCAGGCAAAGTTTCTGGACAAGGGCAAAGTGACGACTAACTTCTTGCCAGAGCCTAGCACACGTGGTCTTTAGGCCACTTGCCGATACAGTCCTCCTTCCCATCTGAAACTTTTGAGCCTGACCTTTCCAATCCACACTTCTATCAGCATTCTGGCCTTCTGAGCTCCGACCAGAATCTCCCCTCAAGCTCGGCTCAGAGCACTCAAAGGCTTCTCCAGCTTGCATCCCCAAACTCTTCCAAATTCCTTCTGTAAACCGGTTCCAAAGACTTCTGAGCCACATCTTCAGGTACAGTACAGCAACAACCCCACTCCTCCCGTACCAATTTCTGTCTTAGTTACTTTTTCGTTGCTGTGACTCAATACCCAACACCCACAAACTTAGGAAAGGTTTATTTTAGCTCACAGTCTCGAAGGTCACAGTCCATTCAGGGGGGGCCGGCAACAATCGAAGTACACGGCAGAGAGAAAGGTGGAGGCAGCTTCCCCGACAAACAGGAAGACAAGCTGAGGCTAGTTGAGACTAATCCCCGGCCTCCAGGAAGGCAGGTGCAGCTTATGTATCCTTTCAGGTCTCCGCCCAGTAACCAGTCCCTCCTGCATCCAGGTGTGGCCACTATACACTGTTAATCCTAACTTAACTACAATCCACTCCTCCAGACCAGACCCCAATCCACCAACATCACATGGTTCCATTAAAATACATGAGACTTTTGGGGGACACTCCAGATCCTAAGCACAACACCAGGTGAGACAGGATCTCACTGAATCTCTAAGTTGCCCGTGCTGGGCTGGAACTTGGGCTTTCTGCCTCGGTCGACCTCTGTGGCATTCTGTGAAAGCAGCGTGAAGGGACTGAGACCCGGATCAAGGGAGGTACTTGATATTTTAAGGTGTGCGAGCTGTGGATGGAACAGGCATCACCTGGGAGCAGCGTGCAAGGGGAAGCCAGCTGCCTCTCCTACCCACCGGGCACTGGGAGGCAGGGAGGGGGGTGGTGGCTCCAGCGGGGCCTCATCAGGCGTGGTCGGCGGGTCCCCTCAGGCTGAGCTCGGCCCTCACATCCATTACGCCTTTAATCCTTACTGCAACCCTGCGAGGGAGGCTTTTTATTTGTATTGATTAGTTTATCGACCCAAACCAAACCTTGTTCCAGAAAGGCTTTATTGTGGCTTGCAGGGATTTACACACCAGCGCAGGCAGGAGCAAAAAACGGGTCAAAGAGAAGAGGAATCGATGCGCCCGCAATGCATGCGCCACGAGACGCGCGTGCCACCTGCGGCCCGCGAGCTGCGCCCAGCCTGCCCAGCCCTGGACTGTGTTGTCAATGAGCCACCACCCCAGCGCCAGGGTGACCGCGGAACCCGTCAGCCTGCGGCCTCCGCGCCGCACGAGGCCTCGAACGGCGCCACCCCTGGGGAGTGCTGCTGTGTCCGCGCTCAGAGGGGACAGGGACGTTCCCAGGGGTCTTCATGAAAAATGACAGTGTGGCCTAATCAATAACACTAGGTCCTTATAATAAATGGGTTTTCGGTGTCTGTTTACTCTAAGGGTATCGCCTCGAAGTCTGACTCAGGAAAAGCAATTCTATAAGGACTCACGCGCGGAGCAGGGAGGGAGCTGAGGGACCGGAGAGGTTCGGGTGGGGAGGGACGGGGTCTGGCTTTGCTCAGGGGCACAGAAGCCTACAGAGGAGAGACCCAGCCCCGGCACAGGCAGCCGGGCTTGGCAGGAAGGCAGGCAGGACGGGACACCGAGAGCCATCCCCAGCCCAGGGGCCTGGGCCGCGCGGGAGCTGACCCCACGCCCACTCGGGCCGCCTGGCAGGCAGTTCTCCTGTTCTGCTACTAAAGGGAGCAGCAGGGACCCGCACAGCCATCCCCCCCCCCCCCCCCCCCCCCCCCCCCCCCCCCCCCGCGCAGGCCTCGGGAGTCTCTGGAAAGCGGGGCACGCGGGCACCAACATGCGTGGCGGGCAGCCCCAAAGCCTTGGGAGTTTGATTCCTGTTTGCGACACCGACCAGACCTAAGCCAGGGGAACCCCGAGAGCTTCGAGTTCCCTATTTCAAAATGGGCATAAAAACTCCTGCCACGCAGGGGCTTGTGGGAGACTACGTGAGTCCATGTACTTAACCTTCTATCCTGGCGCCTCCATTTAGCAACATTCAAGGGAAGTTAAGTTTCGTTCTTCCCTTTCCTAAGTTTCACGGTTGTTCCCAGCATGGGCACTAGGGGGCGCGACAAGCCGCCCTCCGGGCCTGGACTCTGCTGCCCGAAACAAAGCCGGGCTCGGCTCCCCTGGACTCACCGGGTCCTGCCTGTCTCAGCCCTACTGGAAATTAAGTTTCACGTCTCCATTTACATTCGATTTGCTCGGTTCCTTTTCCCGGCACACCCCCGCCCCACCCACCAAAAGTTTGTCCCTCCAGCTTGGTCCTCTTTGCCCCGGGACAGTTTATCACAAGCCTCAAGTGAGGAGTGACTCGGAGTGCGTTTGGGCACAGGGAGACCTCTTGAGAGAGGGCGAGTCCCAGGAAGCAAACTCCAGCTTCCAGGGGTCGGGGGAGGTGGAGAGCACAGAGCCGTGGGGCCAAGCGGCAGGCAGGACCTCAGAAGGGGGCCACAGGCAGGCGTTAGAGGAGAAAGCACACAGGTGAGTGTCACAGTGGACTCCTAGGTCCCAAAATGCAGGCTTGACTACCCACATGATACCGTCTGAGACAAGTCACACTGGCCTCAGTTGTCTCCAAAATGGAGGTGGAAATAGTGTTGACTTGCCCTCTATTCCTCCCGAGATCACATTCCTTCAATCTCTCTGATCTCTCCTGCTGCAGGACCTTTGCACCTGCTGTTGTCTCTGCTTGGACTGTTCCTCATTCAGCACATCCCTATTCATCTCTCACATGGCAGCCTACACATACCTCCCCTACCTCTAACTGGTTCTTCTCCTACAGGTCTCAGAATCCCCCTGCGTTTCCTTTCTGGCACAAATCCAAGATTGTAATGAAATACTGAAGTATTGAATATAACGAAATATAGACATATGATAAAGGCCCACCCTCCCTCCGGACCATGGTCTCCCAAGGGCAGACACTTTTGTCCCTTTTGCGTCCTGGGGCCTCGTTCACTGCAGGGGCTCAGTACTTGCAGTTGAACTGAATAAGGGGGATCATTACCTGACTCTGCTCAAATCCGTCTGCATTTTCCTGGACAAAGCAAGGATTTGGGACAGGCCTTCACAGCACGGAGAAGGCAGGGCTTGAGGTGGACACATGCCTCTGCAACGCGGAGACCTCAGCCCTCACCTGTGAGCTAGGGCTCACCTGCTCAGCCTGACTGACCCAAAGACCCCACCGAGTGAGGGTCCGGGGAGGGGGCCGGCCCTGCCTCTTTCCTTCCCATGTCCTGGCAAGATATTCATCACCAAGCACGCTTAGATATTTCCAGGGCAGCCCTGCCAGCCCCGGCAGGTACGGGCAACCACTGAGAAGGTGAGCAAGTACTCTAGGACTCCCCAAAAAAAGGAGCTGGAGCCCCTGGGCGTCCACTCTAGGAGGGGTCAGCGTCCTGCAGGCTGAGGTCTCCCGCCCAGCCTATTCTTCATCACCCAAGGTCAAGGGCTCAGAAGACACCGGCTTCCATGAACAGCAGCTCCCACCGTGTCAAGAAGCATCCCTGAAGAGCAGGGACAGCAGGCCTACTTCCTGACTCGGGCACCACGGCCAGGAGCCAGCTCCAGCCTCTCTTCCTGTGTGCTCTGCCAGGGCTGTGGAAGCTGAGGTCAGGACCCCATGTTCTTGTGGCTAATCCCCCTTCACGCTCTAACCTGATTGGTCCCTGTTGGCAGACCAGCCTCTAAAGGGATTAGTGGGGGGCCCAATCTGGGGCCACTGGGCACCAGCCAAGGCCAGGCTCCCCTCTGGTTCCTGGCGCCGGCTCAGCCACCCTACTAGAGAGCCCACCAGACTGCTCTGTCAGTTTTTCCGACAAGATCAGTCTATGGCATACGGCCATAGACTTGTTGCTCTTTCAAACCACATGCAGGGTCTGTGCAATCTAGCCTGACCCTCACTGCTGCGGCCTGCTGGTCACCCTGAGCCTGCCCAGCCCCTTGGCAGGGAAACCGGGGCAGACTCAGAGCTTCAGGCCTCCTCCTCCGGAGCTTCCTCCTCAGAAGACTGTTGGACGGAGGCCCCTGGAGCACATGCACCAGCCATGTGCACGCAGGTGGCCACATGCATTTCCCATGCTCTGGAGCCTCAGCTGACCCTTCATAGAATGGGAGGAACTGCCACACACTTAACAAGGGCTGCACAGTGCCCTCGGCCATGGCTGGCAGAGCTGGCCACATTCCTCATCCTGCCGTCACTGTCCTTACAGGCTCTGTGGGAGGGGGCAGGGTGTTGGGGCCGAGGAATCACGAGACCGAGGCTCCAGGCGGGTTCTGCACTAAGCTGCTGCCTGGTCTTGGGCAGGACTTTAGTGCCCAGTGCCTGACTTTCCGAGGCCTCTGTCTTATATTCAGCATGCTCCTCGTGGCCGGTGGCTGGTGGCCTGTTGGCAGTAAGGGACTGCCTGAGAGTCCCAAGCTGAAGACACACTGGAGTTTGTTAGACAGATGGACTTTCTGGGCCCCACTGAGTGACAGGATCTCCACTGACCAAGTCCCCAGGTGAACCCTGTGTGTGTCAGTGCTGTACCTGGCAGGTGAAGTCTCATGTTTTCACGTCCCTACCTAGGGCTAATGCAAATGGGGTTGTAGCCCCTGTAGCCAGCCGGCAGCTCCAACAATGGGCGGAGGTTCCAAGCCCTACTTTCCGGGAGATGGAGTGGGGGACTAGGACACAGTCACCCTGAGTGGGTGAGGGAGAGGAGCGGCGCACCTGCGGCGCACCGCTTGCCCCCATCTAGCACTAGTCCTGGACAGCCCGTAGCAGCACACGTCACCACTAGCTCAGGCTAGAGGGCATTCTAGAGGCACACCTCCCGCCACCTTGACCAGTGACGCACTGCTGCTTGGCAAGCCCCGCACCCCTTCCTCTACTCCCTCGCTCTTCCTGGGTGACCCCACTAGTTAAGGCCTTGCTAACTGGCCCCAGGTAACCTCCGCATTAACCTAGTCTATTTAAGCGCTGTACTCCCTAAATAAAGGCAGACTACATTCACTGAAACGGGTTCCTCTGTCTGACCCCTCCTCAGCTGTTCTGGGGGTCCCTGCGCGATGGAGACCCCTACACCCTACCATCAGGGGAACAGGTGGCACAAGGTGGGGAGCAGTGGCCAGCCACTATATTTGCCCCACAGGCCTTCCCTGCATCCCTGCTGGAGTCGGAGGCAGAGGGGACACTGTGTGCTTAGGGCAGAGGCCCCTTGAAGGCATCGGTGAGGAGCACCGTGGTGCTGGCTGGTAAACAGCTTGCATGCTCAGAAGCTTGCCATCCCTAGCATGGACCAAGAGGTCCGGGCCTAACACGGGATCCCTGCCCAGGCCAGGAGGTGGGAGAGAACCCCAGCAGCCCCGCTGTGCCCAGGGCATTCAGGACACCCTCACTGGGGAGGTTAGCAGTACCTGTGGGGCTCCCACACTCCCCTTCCTGTCTCTGCCTCTTCTTCAGGCCTCTTAGATCCTTCCTTCCTGCCAGTACAATGGCTCCTTCACAGAGGGCCACACTCAGATGCCCCTGGTGTGGGCACCATATTCTGCATACCGATCTCCAGATCAGAAACTGGGTCTAAATCACCTTAAAAGTGGATTCTTAGGAACATTTGATCAGGGCCTCAGCTGTGCTGCCTTGGGCTGTGACCTCAAGGCAGAGACCAGGACTGTGTCCACCCATAAGTCTCCAGCACTCCCATGCGATGAGAACCAGAGCTCATCTGCTGGCTGATTCTTGGTACGACAAGTTGTTGTATCTTCTCCAGAATCCAAGTTTGGGTGTGGGGAGGGGGAGGTACAAAGAGACCAGGGAGCAGCGTCAGAGAGACGCCCTGGTGGAGTGAAGGGGGCTGGTTCCATCTGATGCAAACCCAGTTTTCTTAGCTCTCACCTCTCCTCCCCACCTCAACAAAAGACAAGGCAGGCCTGTAGAGCTCCTCTGCCCCTCCCCCCAGGGGCCATCCTCGGTGCAGTGGTTCCCTCACTAATCCTTGTACCCGCCTCGCCATCAGCATAAAGGGCAACAGAGTTAACGCTGGGGCTCCCCAAAGGGAGCTCAGCCCCAACAAATTGGTTCTTTGAGCCTCAATTTCCTCACCTGTTACATACGTCTGTAAGAGGGGATTGGCACACACCAAGCGGCAATTGTACTACTGGGAAGGTTTCAAACCATCACTACCAATTGCTGAGCAATCCAGTCCTGTAACCTTGACAAAATTACTATCCCTACTTCTTGCTGCCTCTTCCAGGCTATAAGATGCTAAGGTGCACAGACGTGCTATATGAGGTCTGGAGACTTTTTTTAAAAAAATATTGAACTCTTAAATAACTTTTGCAGGTGGCTCTGGGGGCTGACACACAGCTGTGGATGGTACGGCCCTGCCCTTTGGTAGTCCTCCTGTTTCCTGCACACCCAGTGCCTGCCAGGCCCTGCCCGTGGCAGAGACTCCTCCCCTGCCTGGCGGGAAGCCGTATGCCCTCCAGTGCGAGTCCCTCCCCTACCTCACAGGAGTTAATGTTGCAGAAACCTCATTAGAAAGACACATTAAGCAGGCCGGGATGGCCACACCATAAAGCCACCTGGGTGACATTTCCTTCAACCAGGTGTCTGTTTTACAGCCAAGAGCATCAATTCCCAAAATACAGACGCCAGAGGAGCAGCCCCTTCCACAGAGCAGCCCTCCTCCGGAAGTCGTGCCCAGCCCTGCTGCGGGGAGGGCCCAGCGGCTGCCGAATGGCTCAGGGGCACACAGGCAACTGCTCTGCTTCCTTTAATTCCACTGACAGTAAGTGTCCAGCACAGGTCCCAGCCACCATGCCAAGAACACTGCGCTACGCAACAGGGTGGGTGACCACCGCAAAGGAAATGCAGGCCCATGTCCATTTGCCAACCAGACCAAACCTGTGATCGGTTCAACCACATGTACCCGTGCACACAAGCTCTGAACCAAAGGAAGGCCCCCAGTGTCCTGGGCAGCGACGTGACGGGGAAGACGGGGCTGTCCTGGGGCCTGCAATCATCACTTAGGACCAGGCGCTTCAGTTTCCTGCCCAGTCAGAAGGTGGGAGTGGAAGATGCAGTGACAGGAAGGTCGAGTGACAGGAAAGAACACGGGCTTTGGCTCTGCCTCCAGGCTTCGACTCCCACCTTCGGGCTTTCTGACCTGGGGCATGTTACTCATCTCCTCTGAGTCTGGTAGTTCCTCTGTAAAAGAGTTAATCGTGACACCTTCGTGCCGAATCATGAGGATTAAATACTACACACATGTCACTTACAAACAGATAACAGGAAAGCTAATTATCATGTCAGAAGCCAGGGTCCAGGTCAGCATAGGGTAAGGAGATACACGGGACTTCTGGCGCCCATTGTTTCATCTAGTAATCTTGTACTGTTTACATGAATTTGCTTTGAAAGAATTTGGTGAATTGCATGCTTACTGGTGAAGTTTTCTCTCTCTATATGTTATACTTCAATTAAAAAAATTTAAAACAAGAAAAGCACTGACTCTGGGCCTGCTTTTCAGGCATTCAACAAGTGCTCTCCGCCTTCATCTATGCCAGAGGAGAAAGTAGTGGAGGAGAATCCTCACAGTGACAAATGCCCCATGATGCCAGGCTCACAGTTTTAAGAGGGGAAATATACAGGCTGAAGAAAAGGTCGCCTGGAAGGACTGACTCACATACCATGCAGAAACCCCCCATTCCCCCAAAGATGAGGGACTGGGCCCTACATCCCACAGGAGCAGACGCAGAGGTGGGAAGCAGTGCTCTGCAGCAGGAGCATTTGACGCTGCAGGGTAAAGGCAGTAACTTCCCAGGGTCTCCGACCCCCTGAAGTGCATGTTTAGGCTCCATGTCTGCCTGAAGAATAGGCACCAAGCCCAGCTCCAGGGGTGAGGCCTCCAGGACAAGCTGGGTTGGCAGAGACACCGATGCTAGAGGGTGAGGTCCTCCCGGAACCGGCCTCAAGGGTAGGTGTGGGGAGAGGGGCCAGCGGAAGAGCCTGAAGAGAGGTCTGCCTGCTCCTCCTGCTTTATCTCAGGAAGCAACGAAGGCTGTTTTAAAGTGTGTTATAAGAGTAAGACAACAGGAATCAGAGGAAGAGAAGAAAGAGGGAGAGAGACAGATGGACAAAGAGAAGGGTAGAAAACCCTCTGTACCTTCTCTGAGTGAGCCCTCAGCTTCTTCTCACAGCCGAAGGGAAGGCAGACATAGGTCTTATGCAATTTAACAAGTCAAGCAGAGATGTGGCCTTTTCCTGTTCTAAAACAAGCATGAGACCTCACCAGTCTCTATTAAAGGGGGCCACAGGAGGGAGAAGCAAATTCTTCACCAGCATCCCCAGAAGAGGCAAGGATATGGGTCACCCCTTCTGGGTGACCTCCCTGAAGGCAAGTCACAGATCAGCCGGTTCAAAGAAGTTATTTGCTAAATTTCTTTGTTTTCTTTAGTGATTTGGTCTTGGTTGGGTGGTTTCTCATTTGACTTCAGGAGGGCCTTTCAAGGATAGCTGAGTTCCCTGCCCTAGATCCCCACAGCTTACAGTGAGAGGCTGGGACAGGTTCGCTATAATCCAAACTCCAGGAGCTGAAGCAGAGACAAATGGAACAGTCCTTAACATGCAGTAATAAAGGCAAATTGCAAACCAGTCAACTTACACCAAAGAGTTAAAAGAAGTAAGTCAATTTGATGAATTGGTCATTTGACAAATTGACCATTCGGTGAATTGCTTTTTGGCACATTGGCTTTTAGCAAAATGACATTTGGTAGATTGGTCTGCTTCTGACACGGCAGTGCTTTCACAGGCCAATTACTCATACGCTCCCAGTCTGAGCTCACGGCCTGGTGGCTCAGTCATTCTGCAGATGGCCAACCCCACTCCATCTCCAGCACTGCTCCCCTTGTACTGGCGTGAGCTTGAGTGACCTTAGAACATTCGGAGGAATGCGTCCACCAAATAGCACGCAGGCCATCCTTCATAGCTGCTGCTCTCCCTAGCCATGCCCATCTAGACTCTGAGGGGCAGAGTTCTCCCTGGTAAGAGGAAAACAGAGAAGAGGAAGAACTGTTAAGGCTCTCCAAGTTGGCCCAAGCTCTGCTGCAGGAGGGGATGTGCCAGGGTTACCGACCGAGTCACAGTGGTGGCTGGTCTCATCTTCCCCGGGAAGAAGCTGGGATCCCTGGCCAGCGTGGCAGGGCACCTAACGCCAGAACAGATGTCTGACCTGAAGTCTTGGCTGGAGCAGTTCATCACAGAGGCCAACAGAGCATCACTGAATCCCTGGACATTTCTGTTCCTCTCTTGCTGGGGCTTCAAGGAGGAAATAGGGCACATTTTACCGAAGACCATGCCCCCTTGTCCTCTCATCTCCCGTCAGAGTCACAGCCTCAGAGGTCAGCTGTGCGAGTACATTTGCAGCCCCTCACGTGGCCTCCACACACATGGGAATGCCTGGAGGGAATAAGACTTGTACCTACCTCCCAGGCAGAGAGAAACACAGAGCCCCCGGACAAGGAAGGCTTTTAATTGGCCCAGAGGTTAGAACAACAAAAACGCAGAAGGAACCGCTGGGAGCCAGATGGAGCGCTCCTCTTGGGAGCTGCTGGGTTTTCCCTTTTCTATTTTTTAGGATGCTGTCCGTGGTGCTGAATTTTCTCGCTCGCCGTAGATCTCAGCCACCTCCTGTCTTCGTCTGATCCACACACCAGATCCTGTCTAGTCGGCGAGTCAGATCTTCTTTCTGGCCTCCCAAGCCCACAGGGCGTCTAGCTCATAATATACAGGGGATCAGGGGGACATACTGCAAACATCAAGGGACCCATACCTCGACTCTTCGGAGAGGCATGCACTAAGCACAGTCTATACCACTAAGCTATTTGCAGAGACCGGTGGAGCCCGATCCTGGACCACTTCTCCAAAGCCAGACCTCCCCACTGTCCAGACACAGACTTGAGCACAAAGATGTGCTGACAACCCTCACAACGTCCCCCCAGATGCCCACACAAAGCTGTTCCCTTTCATCCCGAGAGCCTTGATGATTGTCACTGACCTGGGAAAGCACACGCACGCACAGTTGTTTCAGGGTAGTAGTCATGGTGTTAACTGATGATGATGCTACATTTGTTAGGTACCCGGCACAGTGTTAAATATTTTATATGGTTTATATGTATTACCTCAATTAACCCTTTTTAAAAAAAGCTGTAAGGTAAATCCTCTCACCCCTCTGGAATGTTGACAGTGTCCAGGAAGGAGACAGGGAGTATACGGGAACTCTGTACTTTCCTCTTTTTTTTTTTTTTTTTTTTTTTTTTTTTTTTTTTTTTTTTTTTTTTTTTTTTTTTTTGAGACAGGATCTTGCTCTGTAGTCCAGGCTGGCAGTGAACTCACTATGGAGCCGAGGCTGGCCTCCAACTCACATCAATCCACCTGCCTCTGCCTTCCTAATGTGGTGCTAGGGAACTGAACCCAGAGCCGTGTACTTGTAAGCAAGCCCTGTAAAGGCTGTGCAATTCCTCCAGCCCCTCTTTTCTCTTAATGTTACTGGTAACATTAAATTCTCTAAAAATAAGGTCTTTTTTTTTTTTACTTTACTTTATACAGTGCTGAGATAGAACTTAGGACTTCATATACTAGGCTTTACCACTGAGCTATACCTCCAGCTCTAAAGATTATTGCTTTAAAGAACTCTCACTCTGCATGTTCTCCAGATGATGTAATTGAGGCACAGTAACTTTCCCAGGCTGTCTGAATGCAAAGCTCGCAAGCTAACCCTGTCTGCTACACTGGCTCACATGTGAGAATCACCACAGTGGTGGTGGAGGGGGAGGGGGACTTCTAGAAGCACACACATTGGCAGTGGCTCCTGGTGGATGAAGGTGGAGGAAGTGAACACCTGAAAAGCAGGATTTGATAAGCGCAATCACAATAATGACACCAAGGCATCAAGAAAAGTTTAAAATATGTTCAGGACTTTCTGTTTTAGAACTCAGATAATTATATAATAAATTTTAGACATATTCTTATCAAGAATTGTGTCAGGTTCATGTGCTTTCCCTGAGCAGTTATCAGTGCCGAGAGAGGAGAATGTTGGTTCCTGTCTGGGCTGAGTGTCATCTGGGGAATTTTTGTCACCCTGATTTCTATTAGCACCTTAGGAGCTGTCACTACTTCCAAACCCCTGTAGGTATGAAGACAAAGAGGTAAGAATTGGAATTCTGTGGTGGAGGGCTTCAATCAAATGTCAGTTACAGACATGCAGCTGGGTTTGAGCTGTGTCCCTGGCCTTTGAGGATGAAGGGAGCCCCTGTAAGGCAGAGCACGGGGAGGATCCAAGTCCACCAGCAACTGGCTTCTCTCAGAGTCTCTGCATGTCCGCTGGGCCACACTGAAGAGTGCCCAGCAGACTGAGGGACACCAGTGCACCTGTTCCCAATCTGCACCTCGTTGTGGACACAACAGCCAATGCCAAAAAACTGAGCACAGTGACAACCAGTCTCTGGCAAGGTGGCCATGAAAGCTTCTGAAAGGTATTAGCAGAGGCTGGAGGTTGTGAACACCAGAATCACAGGGCTCAGGGACTGCACTTTAGCTTCTAAGCTGGCCCGGTTTCAGATTCCCTGGAAGAGACAACACAGCAGCCTGGCCCGCCACAGGGAATTGTTGGTGCTGCCAGGCAGGTTGTTGTCCCTGCTCATTTCCTTCTAGACAAAAGTCACCGCCTGTGGGCTGAAGAGCACCAAGAGCCCATACAATTGTTGCAGTATGTGGTCATCCTCACCCACCCCTAATATTGTCTGTGGGCTGATGACCTTGATTCTCACCATTCTGAGCCTCCCTAAGTGAGAACTATGGCTATCATTCTTCATGTGCCTCCCACGTGGGCATAGATGCTGTTGCAGCCAAATCAGATCTTCATTCAGTTAAGAGCACTGCCGGTCCCTAAGGTTGTCTTCAACAACAGTGTGTTTTCTCAGTCACTTCATAACTGCCCCCATGCTTTCTCCTTCTAGCATTTACTATAGTTTTAATCAGTTATTCATTAAATTAATCAAGTAATAATGCTTATATTTCCAATTACACCATATGTTCCAGGAGAGCATGTCTGCTTACTTTGTGCCTAGCAAAGAGGCTGGATTTTTGTGTGTGGGTGTGTGGTACCGGAGTTTGAACCCAAGGCCTTGGCACTGAGCTATATCCCCAGCTCATTTAAAATTTTCTTTTATTTGGCGACAAGCTCTAACTAAGTCAATAAATTTTCCAGGCTGGGCTCAAATTTATGATCCTGGGTACTGGAACTATAGGTATGCACCATCATGACCAGCTGAGATTCAGTAGATATTTGATTGTATTTGGCTACTCAAAGAATCAAAACTAGCATTTTGGAGAGAGTCTGTGACATTGTGTCATTAAAAAGCAGTTCTTCTACTAGTCATCTGTTGGAAAGGCCAAAATCTTGAACAATGACAATACCAAAGGCTGGTGAAAACATGAAGCAACAGAAACTCTCCTTCATTGCTTGTGGTGAAGCAAAGGGTATGGCCACTTTGGAAAACAGCTCCTTAAAAATGAAACATACT
Source organism: Ctenodactylus gundi (assembly GCA_004027205.1). Classification (NCBI taxonomy): domain Eukaryota; kingdom Metazoa; phylum Chordata; class Mammalia; order Rodentia; family Ctenodactylidae; genus Ctenodactylus; species Ctenodactylus gundi. The sequence continues at coordinate 21,792 of PVKB01003817.1, read as the reverse complement.
CTGACATATAATTCTATGACCATGCTCCTTGGTGTTTACTTTAAGGGGATGAAAATGCATATTCACACTCAATACAACTGCACACGAATGTTTACAGCATGCTTATTCCTAACTACCCAAACCTGGGAGCAGCCGGGAGATCCTTGGAAGGATGAGCAAATAAACTAAGGCACGTCCAAACACTGAAATATTACTCAGTGCTGAAAATAAATGAGCTGTGAAGTCATGAAAAGACACAAAGGAAACCTAAACCTAAAAGAAAGAAGCCAATCTCAAAGGCTACAGGACATGTGAGTCCAACCACACAGCGCTCTGGAAAACACCAGACTAAGGAGATGGTAAAAAGATCAGTGACTTTCAGAGGGTGATGGGAGAGGAGAAGGAAGAGGTAGAACAGAGAGGATCTTCAGCACAGTGAAGCTATTTTAACTCTGGATACGTGTCACTACACATTGGTTCATGACACCGAGATCAAGCCCTAACGCAGACTATGCCCATAGGTGACAGTGGTGCCTGAGTGTAGGCTTGTCAGTGTAGCAAGCGTGTCCCTCGGGGGGAAGGTGTGGACATAAGAGTTGTGTACACAAAGGGGCAGGGCACAGTGTGGAAGGAACTCTCCGTACCTTCTGCTCAGCTGTGCTGTGAATCTAAAACTGTTCTTAAAAAATAAAATCTATTAAAACAAAGCCAAGGACAAGTCCCCAGCAGGAAGTGACTAGACTGGATAGGGCATAAGGCCCCAGCTACCATGGTCCCCATACAAACAGCTGGTGGTCCGATGGCCTTGCTCTGCAGCAAGGGGCAAACGTCTGTGAGCTGGGCCCAGCCTGCCTCTGCGACAAAATAGGACAGGAAGGGCCAAAGCCCCTGGGAGAAAAGCTGACCATCCCCACCAGGTCCCCTCCAGCCATACTTCCGGCCGGCCTCACTGTCCCATCACCATTACCCTCTCTCCCGTGGTCACTCAATATCCTCAGCTGTCCCCAGCACTGCACTTGTCACATTGCATGTCAGCGAGTACCCCACCACCTGACAGCAATAACAACGTCACAGCTGTGGAAAATGACGGACCTGCCCTCCTCCTGCCTCACACAGAAACACAGCTAATGTGAACGGACAGGCATCATGGGGTCACATCTGCAGGAGGGGACAGCCACGCCGCAGTAAACACTGTCACGCAAGGAATCCCCGAGACACCGTGCCCACCTGCTTTGTCCTGTCTGCCGGAGCTTGCTGAGCACCGCTCCCATCCCAGGCACCCAGGCGGCAGGCGGTGACTTCCCCAGGCCTGCGTCCTCCTCCTGCTCCGGAGCCCTCCACCTCTCCCTAAGCTTGTGCTCTGGCCGGGTCTGCCAGGGCGCACGCAGAGGGGATTCTGTGTCAGCTGGCCCAGCCCACAGTCCCCACTCCGCATCTTTCCTATTTTGACAAGAAAGCCAGGTTGGGGAAGAGACAAATGACAAGCTGTTCCCCAGACTGTGCCAGGACCAGAACTGACAGAAATGCAGAATCTCAGGCTCCTCCTGAGCCCTGAAGGATCTGTATTCAATAAGACGACCCAGCTATCTGGGAGGCTAAGCAGGAAGACCACAAGTCTGAGTCCAGGCTGGGCAGCTTAGTGAAAACCTGTTTCAAAAACCCCAGTAAATGTCCAAGGGACAAAGCTCGGTGGGAGAACACACCCGGGTTCCCGCCAGGAAAAAGGCGCACAAAGGAGATCTGTCTGCATGTTCACGTCGCGTGGCACTGAACAGTGCTTCTCAAACCTGGCTGCACTTGACCACAATTTAAAAAATGAAGCCCTGGGCCCCACCCTAGGAATGTCGATTATTCTTATCAGGAATAAAGCTTGAAGATTGGGATTTTTTCCAAGCTTCTCATGGGAGTCCAATGTGCATCAAGGGCGCGAACCTCATGCTTCACAGGGAACCTCTACACCTGTCATCTCTAGCGGCCAGGCCCGTTACCCTACCCTGTCCCAGCCGTCACCATGCCCCCTACTTATTAACCTTTTCTATGCCACACAACTTACTGTACAGGAAAAGAGCTACCAGAGATATGACCAAAAAAAGGAAGGGTGTTTAATTTTTTTAAAAAATCATTTCGGTAAAAGACACAATATCACTAATCTCCCTCCAAATTCCCCCTATTTCCAACACACCGATCCCACTGCTCCTCCCGCTCTCCGAAGTGGCTCCGGAAGTCCTCCTTCATGAGCGTCCTTATCTGTAGCTGTCCCAGTGTCCTGAACTCAAAACGTTTCCCTTTCATGGTCACTTGACTCTGAAGAACAGCAGGCAGCCCCACCGTTCCAGGTTCAGGGAGCAGGTGGATGTGGACACACTGTCAGGCTTTCTGAGCCTGCCTTTCCATGAGATTGCACTTAGCAGCGGCATTCACCGTATTTTTGACCATGCCTCACAAAGACCCTCCTTAACGAGGACTTTCAGAATTGCTTCAGAAAACGGGGAGAGAAATGGGATAAGTGTGATCAAACAGAGGGGGGATTCAGAGGGGAATCGATGTCCCATGGATGGCGGGAGTGTTCACTCACTGTAAACTTTTATGTAAACTCACGCTGCTGCACAGTTGCTTCTGATCTGGACTTATACGGCACGAGTGAAAGTGGCCAAGTTCGGACAGTTCGGCAAAGACACCTGCCTGGCTCTCTATGGAGACACACCCAAGTCTCTCTCCTACTGACGGACTTGGTCGGAGAAAGAATGAGGGATGGGGCAGGGGGCGGGTTACAACATGCCTCTCTGGGAGCCAGGTATGGGGGCTGGGAGCAGATGCTGCCTATCTTGTGGCAGGGTGACCAGACAGTAGCAGCCCCGAGGGGGATGGAGCATCATGTCTGCCACATCTTTGTGGTAAATCTGAGCTTCCTTCATTCTCAGGGCCTATGACAGGCAGGGTCCGGAAGCCAAGGGGAAAGGACGGTTTGAGTTTATTCATCAGATGAGCCCACAGCTGAATCCCGAATCGCAGGCCACGCGCTCCCCAGCCTGCCAGGCCCTCTCAGCCCGTCCCTGGGGGAGGAACTTCAGGAGAGCAAGGTCTGTCACAGCTGTGGGGAATAGGAGCCTGTGGCAGAGCCATCTGAGGGGAAGGCAAGGGGACTCAGGGACACAGGAGGAGATACAGTCCAGAGCTGAGGGACGGCGGGTGAAGACAGAAGAAAAGGAAGCTGAGTAAATACAGGGGATCCAGGTACACAGCTGCAGGGAGAGGCCACGACCCTGGCTGGGGAGGAAACGGAAACGCCGGGGCCTGGGGCAGACAGAGGTAGCAGCACTGGCTCCCCAGGCACCTGACAGCCAGCTAAGGTGCAAATGAAAGGGACACATCCTGGGGACTGCCGTCCTCCTCCCCACTCCAGAGCGCTGGCAGCCCTCCCTCAGGGCCTGCAGCACAGCCCAGGATAACTTGCCCATGGCCAGAGGTGTCAGACTGATGATGAGTGTGAAGCTGCAGGTGGCCTCCCTGTGGGGACAGGGACTCATCCTGTGTGAGGAATCCAGGTAGAGGCGGGAATGGAGTTCCAGCCCCGCCAGGATCCAATCCCTGCGTGTGGGTAGAGAGGAATGTTCTGTGGTGCTTCGCAGCTGGGGAGGCGAGGCTTGTGCAGGACAAGCTGGTGGTGTAGGGACTCTGGGACATTTGGCTCAGGTTCTCTCTTGCACACAACAAATGTAACAGATGTTCCAGGTAAGGTAAGTGCAGAAACTCTGAAGCCATGCTGCCTTGGCTCGAACCATGGCTCTGCTGCTCACGACTGTGCTCGTTACCTGACTTTTTGTGCTTTATTTTCTTCTTCTGTAAAATGGGAGTAATAAATAATACTGGTGGCTGGCTGGTGTGAAGGCGAGGAGGAGAGTCACATAAGCACTCAGACCTGTCCTGCTGGTCACCTCCATCTACCACCCTTGCAGGTGCCCCTCACTCCACCCCGGGCACAGTCTTGGGCAGAGCAGGGGCCAGGATGACAGAGGTCTCTGTTGCCACAGCTTTCCACTCCAGTGGGGGGCCAACAGCCATCAAGATGATAAACTGGACCTGGTGGCACTTAGCCCTCTGGGAGGTGGCAGCAGGAGGATCACAACCTTGACCCTAGCGTGGGTGACCTAGCAAGACTTTATCTGAAAATAAAAATAAAAAATCAGCTGGGATGTAGCTTAGTGCAAAGGCCCTGGGCTCAATCCTCAGTACCACCTCCAAAAGATGATGGCAATGAAGAGTCAGTGCCACACAGGAAACAACAGGGTGACATGCCAGAGTTGGGGGAGAGGGACGCCATCGCCAGGATGCATGGGAGTCGTCCCTGACTGCCCAAGGAGGAACAAGTGACCAGAGGAAGAGGCTTGCGAGGTCTAAGCAAGAATATTCAGGGCAGAAAAAGTAGCGAGTGAGGAAGTCCTGAGGCAGGGATGAGCCCAAAGGGCCAAGGCTCAGAAAGAAATCCACTTGTGAGAGAGGGTGGAGCAGCAGGCCTCAGCAAGGGCCAGCCTCAGAGCACTTCACAGGGTGTGGCCAGGTGTGGCTGGCATTTGGCACTGGGCAAGCAGATGGTGTTAAGTAGCAAAGAGGTTGGCTCTATCTGACTTTTTTGTTTGTTTGTTTGTTTGAGACAGGGTCTTGTTCTGCAGTATAGGCTGGTCCCGAGCTCACAATGCAGCCCAGGCTGGACTCAAGCTCACAGCAATCCTCTTGCCTCAGCCTACCGAGTTCTGGGATTACAGGTGTGCACCACCACGCCTGGTTTATGTGATGCTGGAGAATCAAACGCAGGGCCTTGTGCTTGCTAGGGAAGTGCTGTAACTGCTGTGCCATTCCTCCCCTCCATCTGACATTTTTTGGGAAAAGGCTACTAGCAATTGAACTGCAGGAGTATGAAGTAGGACAGAGAAGCAAGAGTCAAGCCCCTTGACCTAGAAGGTAGGTCAGGTAGGAAGGGGAAAGTGAGGCTCAGAGAGCTGCCGCAGGATGGAAGGCTGCAGAGGGAGCTACGCCAGCCGCCATGGTGCATTCACATGGTACCCTGCACGATACCCAGTGTTTTCACAGGAGGCTGTCACCATCCAGCTGGGGTTGGTTGCCGGGATTTTATTTGGCCAACAATATGTCCAGATGAAAATTGCTTCTCTTGCATCTAGGAGTGGTCAAGTCAATGTTGAATGAAAAAGCTTCCAGAAACCCTTTGTAAAGAGACTGATGCTGGCAGAGGTGCCCTTTTCCATTTTCTTCTTTCCTTCTTCTTCCTGCCTGGAGCCCATAGGAGATGGCTGCAGCTTCAGCAGCTGTTGTGAGCCAGGAACATGTCACCTTCAGAGGGCAGATAAAGCCTAAAAATGTCGGGCCAAAGGATGGAAGGATCCTGGGACTCTGCCTCCAAGCTGACTCCAGGGTTGCCACTTCTTCGTGTGAAAAACAAATAGCAACAACAACACCCTCATATCTTAGTATAATCCACCTTAAAAAGGAGAAAAAACAAACCTTTTTTCTGTTATATAGAGCCAAGCCTGAGAATCAGAAGAAGGCAATCCTTCAAGACGCTTCCATTTTATGGTATTTGGAAGCTGTGAAAATAAATATGTGAATCTACGTCTGTGATGACAATAGGGTTCCTGGAAAGCCAGTACAGAGCCCATGCAACCGGACAAGGTGACCCTGCACAGCCGTCTGGTGCCACATGCCACACCTGCCTCGACTAGCTGGCTCCACAGGCGGATGACTGCTGTGTCCTAGAGGGGCCCCAGCCTCGATGGTAGAGTGACGATTGAGTGAGGCCATGTGCACCCTGATTAAGAATGAGGGGGGACGAGAGTGGTGGCTCATGCCTGTAATCCCAGCGCTCCCGGATGCTGAGTCAGGAGGATAGTAACCTTGAGCCCAGCCTCTGGGCAGCTTAGCTATTAGTGAGACCCTGTTTAAATGAAAGAATAGAAAGGGTTGAGAGATAGGTCAGTGCAGAGGCTCTGGGTCAACCCTCAGTCTGAAAAAAAAAACGTGGAACGTTCACTCTAAATAAGAGCGCAACAGCAAGTTCCGGCTCCTGAGTTAAACGTCATTTTTAAGGAAAATGCAGCTGTGTGTAGCAGATGACACCAGCGCCAGAATCAGAAAGTGCCTGATGTGGTGGTGCCGGGGGCGTCAGTCTAGTGAGACTTTGTGGAATGCAACAACCTGTGACTAAATGAATGCAGGCATAAATATTTTGAAATTTATTGCAATTAATTAAAGCTACTTTGTGTCACTTTAATGGCTTATTTCCCTTGGAGAAAAAGAAAACCTTTTATAATTTATGGAATTATTTTAAATAAGTGCAAAGGAACCCAACTCAACAAAAACATTATTTCAACTATAATTTCCTCTTTGTACACTTTCCACAACTTCCAGAAAGAAAAAAAAAGGAAAGGAAGGAAGGAAGGAAGCCCGCAGCCACGCCCTCAGCCGGAAGCACTGGCTGTCCTCCACATCCGACGCTGTTCCTGCGGGCCAACCCCTGCTCCCCGCGGAGGGTCTCTTTTCATGGACTTCCCAGGGCCTTCGCATCCCGTCTATTCCCTTGTTTCATTTCATACAATCCGACGCCAGCTCTAGGACCGAAGAGGAGACACTAGCGTGTTCCAAGTGCAGGCAGGGGTGGAGCTGAACGCAGTACCAACGAAACTTGCGGGAAGAACTGAAGCCCCAGCCTGGGCCAAGCCCCTGGGTACACCCAGGGCGGGCCCTGCGTGCGTCCCGGCAGGCCCCTGGGATGCTGACCCTGCGCGCCCGCTCCAGCCAGCCAGCCCCCACCTCTTCCCAGGGCAGCACCAGCCTCCTGCCTCCGCCCTGGCGCGCCCAGCGCTCTGATCTCAGGCGCCTGGAAAGCTGCAGTGTAGCAGACAACAGCCAGCGCGACCCGAGCGCAGTCACCGCCAGCTCCCTTCTTGCTTTTCTTTCCAAACAAAATTTAAGACGTCACTTATTTTCTAAGCGCTGAAAAGCTGAGGAAAAAAGCAAGCATTCCCTCTGCCTCTGCACCCCACTCGCCACGCGTCAAAAACCAGCCTTCCTGCTCCCGCCACCCTCCTCCCAGGGTCCCCAACGCTCCCGCTCGCCGCCACTCCGCGCCCGCGTCCGCAGCGCTGCTTGCCAGGCTTATTTCTCACAGTTCTGATTGAAGCTAGGATCCCGCTGGCATTTCCACTCCCTCGTCATTATCAGCTCCGGCTTCAGAGCGGGAGGGCTGGGAGCGAAATGTCAGTGCGCTCCTACCCCTCCGAGACGCCCCACCGCGCTGGGCCCCAGCTTGACCTTGAGGTGAGGGGTGAGGGGGGCTCCCTGTCTCCCCGCCAGGCCCACACCGGGAGCCGGCTGTGCTTGCTTCCTTTCAATGGCCACATTTCTCTTTCAAGAATAAGGACACATGGTGTGGCTCAGAAAGGCATGAATGTGGACAGATTCATAGAAGCAGAAAAATTAAATCCCATTTAGTTTTGTTTTGAATGACAGCCACCAGCAAGCTCCTCCTGGGCAGCTTTACCTTCAAGTAAACAAACTGGAACTGCCGGCTGCCCATCTGCTACACGTGGGATGCGGTGATGCCTGAAGCTCCCTTTCCTCCCAGGGATCTTGGAGGGACCAGAATACAGCCCTGCTCCCCCCTGCCCCAGGTGGGGCCCGCTCCCCCCTGCCCCCCTGCCCCAGGCGGGGCCTGCTCCCCTCTGCCCCAGGTGGGGCCCTACTCTCTTCTGTCCCAGGCGGGCCCTGCACGGGCTCCCTGCCTGCGCTCACCAACCCCAGCTTGGCCTCTCCCTAGTGGCCTTGCATATCCTACATATCAGACAGCCTAAGAAACCCTACAATCCCATCCCGTCCTCCATGCTACCTACACCACTGGGCCTGAGATAGAGAAGCCCCTTGATGCTTTGCTGCCTCTGAAGAAATTCATGGCTGCTCAGCAAGGTCAAGGGTCATGGGAATGTGTTTGGCTCATTTTGAAACTCCAGTAGTAGGAGTTCTGAGAGACCAGTAAATAACTTATTCCTGGGTCACAGAGGCACTGGTTTTTACACAGAAAGCATTCCAACCCAAAACTGTAAAACCTCAGTTCATTAAGATGGGGTGCAGGGTTAGAGGTAAGATGCTTCTGTTGGGAGGGGACATGAGCTATTGGAGGCATGGGACAGACACCCACAGTTTGGAGTTCTTTCTCTTTGCTTGTCAAAGGTATTTTGCTCTTCCTAAATGGACATACATTTTTGACAGTGGATGGTTTTATACAGTCTTGTCCATCTCTGAGAGCCCCCCTTCTGCGACCCATGCTGCTCTAGTCATGCCTCTACATTGTCACCTCGTGCACCGTGTTAGCAATCTGCTCTGTGATCGCGGCACCCAGGCAAACACTCTCTCAAGGCTCCTGGGATTCAAGGAAGCCTTCCCACGCACACACTGTCCACAGACAGCTGGGGCCTTGTGCTTTCTCTGCCTCTCGAAATGACAGGCTGTGCTTGGCTTGCTCCAAGAGCTGCCTTCCACGTCCACATGCACAGCCACTGCCACTTGCCTAACCACTGTGAACATTATCATTTGGTATCACCATTTCAAGCGAATCAAGAAACCTGCTTTATAGTCTAATTTGCAAATTCCGACTGCACTGCCAGCTGCCAGGTGTCTGGCAAAAACAACAGCCTTGAACCACCCAGCTGCAGGGCAGCTCCCCAAGGGCCTTCCACGTAGCAGACAGCAGCCGGGGTGCACACGAAACCAAACACATGTGGCCTCAGCCTTGGTGGTCACAGAGCTCACAGCCCACTTCTGGGCTCACAGACAGCGCTGGCCCTGGCAGCTAGAGTTCTGGTAGTCTCCACCGTGTTGTGTGCACCTCCTTTCCTCTTCACAGAGGCCTGTGGCTGTTCTCTGCTCAGAGCGCAGGGAGCAGGCACCTGGGACAAAGCTGTCCTGCTAGGAGGATGGCAGGGTCTGCCCTTCAACGCGGACACTGACTCCAGAAGCAGCTCTCACCCGCGACTTGGTCCCCTCCACCGCAGACTAAGAGTGAGTAGGATGCACGCCTGGTACCACACACACAGGGCCAGAAGAGTAGTCCCAGGCTGAAGAGGCCTAAGACACTGCCCAAAAGTGGGCAAGGGCTTCTAGGGACCCAATAGCGTATAGAGAAATAAGCAAGACGCACCAGGGGGCTTGACATAGCCATGGGACCACTGAAGATGCTTGTAAATGAGGGCAGCTAGATGAGAATGAGGTCGTAAGAAGGTGACATGTGGCATCAGAAGGATGGCTGGAGGACTGAAGAGGCAAAGGGTGGGGCGGGCCACCTGTGAAGCCACAGCAGCCCTAAAGCACGCTGATGGGGCTCCCAGGGCAGGGGCAGCTGGTCTGCACCAAATATGAGTGCTACAGAGGATGCAGGAGGCTCTTGGCAGGACTCTGGGGCTCGCCTGCAGGGTGACTCTGGACCAGATGCTCCCTGGTTTCCTGTAAAGTGAAGTGTAGCAATGCCAGCTCCCCTAGGTGAGTTTTCAAGGCCTGACAAAAGAGACTTGTGTGAAGTGTTCAGCCCAGGGCCTGGCTCTCAGTACCCCTCAGGTACCTTTAGCTGCCATAAGTAACGGAGTGGCAGAGGGGGCAGTTCCAGGAAGTATCTGTCTGGGGAGGTGCTGTGACTATGGCCTGTGAGGCCATAGGGAGTGTGAGACCAAGCTCAGGAGAGGAGCTGGGATAGTGGTTTTGATTCGATAATTCCCAGGGGGAAGAGCAGGCTGCAGTCACCCAAGGTTCTGAGACCTCGGCCACAGCACCAAAGCTGAGGAACAACACGGGCTGGGCTGTCACCCTCCAGGCGGCCTGCCCTACCTCAGCTACCACTCCACAAGCAGGGTCAACAGCTGAATCAGAGTGTGGCCACAGCCTCCTGGGAATTTCCAAAAGCCAAAACTGCAGGAATAAAGTAAGTCTCTTGGGAAGCAGGAGGGCTGGCAGAAGCAGAAGACCTGGAATCTGTCCTCCGTAAGGTGGAGTATCCTCTGTCCCTCGGCTGCCACCAGGCCTGGCACCTTTCTCTGCACATGCACACACATCTGTGTTAGGAACGTGGAGGGGTGCTCCCTTCTTTTACTCTCCCTCTTCAAGAAAATTCAGTCTGATGGCCCTGGCGGCTGCCCTGACCCAGGCACAGGGAATAGCAGTCCCCGCAGGAGAGGGAGGCTCCGGCGACCTCTTGCCTGGGGGAAGCACCAGCCGCAGAAGTGCCCTGCAGCGCTGGTTGCCACGAAGTGGAATTTATACATGAAAATCAGGAGAAGCCAGCCCCGTGTACCCAGTCACGGCTATGACAGAACTGACAGCTAATTAGAAAGCTCCATTGAGGCCTCACATTGAAAGGGCATTTAATAATTAAAGTTCTTATCTGTATTTAAAGTCCTCTGACAATATATACTTAGAATGTGGCCAGGGAACCATTTTTCTCACTCCCATCACCCTAAAAGACACAATATTTGAATCCTGGCATTGACATTAAGTGTCACCATGTCACACACTCTGAGCTGGGAAGCGTCCCAGCATTGGAAGACCCTTCCTTCTAGCTCTTGGATTGAAGGCCCTGACTTGGGAACATGCTTGGCATGAATGTGCCCTGTCACACATCACTGCACTGGAACTGGGCAGCAAGGGTATGGGGGGAGGGGTCCGGGCCCAAGATTTGGGTGCAGGGAGAACAGTTCTCCTGAGCACAGTCAATAAAGGGTACATTATCTGCAGAGCAATGGGGAATTTTTCTAAGTAATAGATGATTTATTCTATCATTCATTAAATTAATAGCAATAAAATAATAAGAGCCTGTCCACTTTTCATCACCACCATATGCTGGCAAATTTAAAGAAGTCAGTGATAAAATACTGTTCCTTGCTAAGAGAAAGGCTCCTGCTGCCACACCCCAACCTGGGTGCACTGCCATCTGGCCTTAAGTGACCAGCAGAGCACGTGTCCTGGGGCCACAGGGACTCCAGGGGAAGGGAAGGAAAGGCATGCTGCACATTTAGAGGAATGGACAGGCGCGGGTGGGCTGAGCCCATGGGTACAGTGTCCTACCTGTAGGAGGACACAGTAAAGGAATCTCTGAGGATGCACCTGCTCCCACTAGTGCCAGGGCCTTTGTTTCACTTGTGTCCCCAAGCAGGCTATGGAGGCCACCCAGGGATGTGTGGGAGAACAAACACCAAAAGCTCACTCAAGCTTCTACAAGCAGACCAGGTTCAAGCAGAGGAGAGGCGTTCTATTTTGGATGCAGGTGGAAGAGAAGATAGGGAGGCAGGGGGACCAAAATCAGCTTCCTGGGTCCTTCTCTTGTGTGAGTGGAGCTCTCCTCCTGAACCACCCAGAGCACTGCTTCTCCCTCTCACATGGGACCATCTCTCAGCTGTGGAAAGTGGCCTCTGCCTCCCTTTCCAGAAGCTAAATGCCCCTCGTTTCTCTCACCATCCAAAAGAGGCAAGGATGCACCAGACAGGGAAGAGACACTTGAGGAAAATAAATCCTGCAGGGCCAGAGGATTGGCACAACAGTTAAAGTGCTTGCCTTGCACGCACAAGGCTCTAGCACCACATAAAGCTTGGCATGGTGGTACACGTCTGTAATTCCAGCACTCGGGAGGCTGAGGCAGGCAGACTGTCCTGAGTCCAAAGCCAGCCTGGGCTATACCAATGAGTTCAGGACCAGCCTAGGCTACAGAGTAAGACCCTGTCTCTAAAAAAGAAAGAAAGAAAATAAGTCTTGGAAGGGAACTCAAACATGACCTAGTCAACTCTTTCTTCTGGCAGATGCAAAATAATCAGAAAGGTCAGGTGATTTTTCTGGAGTCACCCAACTGGTTAGCTGGCCTTCTTTTCTATGCCCAACAACTATGCCACTAAGAAGCAATCTGGTGCCATCTGCAGACGTCGAGTTATAAATCCTCCTTCTGCCCTCCCTGATGGCCATACCACATGGGATGCACCACACACCTGGCAGCAGCCTGCAGCCTGGACAGGTAGCACCCCAGGATCCAATAGCACCAGCCTGGGGGTGGATCTGAGCTTGTATTTCTCGAATGCTGAATCATGGTGTCCCCCACACAGCCAGTAAGACCAAGAATCTCCCACAGGCGGGTCACAGGTAGAACAAGCTGGGACTCTCTGTAACCTCGGGAACATGCAGTCAGGGAGGACATTAACTGCGTGTGAAACCTCCATGGCCCTGCCCTCAGGGCACCTCCGACCCTGAGTTCAACTGATGCCTGAGGGGTGATGTGATCAACGTGGTGACACCACCTAGGAACTCTGGACAGGCAGAACCTTCCTCCCCTCATGGGCCTGCAGAACTGGCACCTGCATGGGCACAAGCATGTCAGGGGACGTGCAGGTGCATGCCAAAGGCTGGTCTAGGGCACCCACAGGTGAGGACCTTGGAGACAGGCCAACATCCAGCATACCACCAGGTGCCGCTGCAGACTCCCCTTTGCAGGCAGTGTGTGACACACCGCCACACACAGCGTATCGGTGGCTCAGCGGCCGAGATGTGATACACTGGAGGATGGAAGAGGTCCAGATCAGCCATAGCTCAGGCAGAGGGAACTGAGCTTCAGATGGCAGCAAGCTTAATGTGATCGCGCATTCCAACGGGAGAAGTCACGGTCAGCCACAGTGCTAGGAAGCCTGCTTTATGCCACATGTGAAGAGTGCAAGTTCTGTTGCCCACCTGGCCCTGCACACCCGCCCCTCATCATCAGCTTTGGGACCTGTTGCCGGTCCACTTGGGTCTATAGGACACATTTTCACATCTGTGCTGTAACATAAGGATGCAAGGAGACCCTGGATGTGCACACAGGGCACCAGTCTGGCCTCTCGAAGGTGGTCAGAGTAGCAACAGCCCTGACCAGGCTCTTGAGGGCAGGAGGTGCTGACTGCTTCCCCAGATGCCCTAGACCTAGGCCACGTGCCGGCTTCCAAGCTTCAGCCAGCTGGTCAGCTGAGTGCGTGGAAGAACCAAGGAGCAAATTCATTAGCCAAGAGAGAGATGGCACCTCGGAAAATGAACTGTAATGCCAACAGCAGACGATCAGCAGCTGAGCTGGGGAGCTCAGGGACAGGTGTCTGTGCCTCCGGGAGGGCCCGTCCTGCTGCCCTAAGATTAAGCTGCTGACCTCCCCACCATGGTAGAAAAGGAGCTCCTGCCTCCACACTCTGGCCAGACTGTGCTGGAGTGGAGGCTACCCTGGCTCCGCCCCAGCCCCTTCCCTAGAACAGCGGCTTCTGGCAGCCTCCCTATACCACCCTGCAGGTAACCAAACAGGAAACAGCCTCTGGTCTCCTTGGAAACAGCTTCCAAGACCCCTTGGTGGTGGTTTTAACAAGCTTCCAATTCTCTTTCCAAACTACCTAATTTTTACAGCAATCAGACTTTTTCTCTTCTCCTCTAAATGTTCACTTTAGCACAATGGAGCAGAGCGCAGTGCGACTTCCCAGCCAAGTTTGACAGCAATCTCTTCCGACGTGCCACACCCTCCACTAATGAGCCCTCTGGGAGTGGATGGAGTTTCTTCTAACTAAGACAGAGTAAAAAAAAAAAAAAAAAAAAAAAAAAAAAAAAAAAAAAAAAACAGCAAGGAAAGCCTGCTGCAGCTGGCAAGTGTGTTCACCCCGTCTCACACGCTCACACGCGGGGACGGGGCACAGGGGGGTGTTACAATGCACGGCCACTCCTAGCTGGGGACCAGGCCCCACTATTTGACCTTCAGTCTAATTTCTTTGTCTGTAAGACTAAGACAGCAACAGAGGACTCCTAAGGCGGAAAGGCAGACTACAGACATTCATTCAGTGAACCCCTGCTGCTCACCTACTGTGCACCAGCACCGCTCCTGCTGAGCACCTACTGTGCGCCAGCACTGTGCCGGGTGACAGGATTCAGCAAGGAGCACAGCCCTGACTTGTGGAGCTCATGTTCCAGAGGGAAAGGGAAAGCTACATCATACAATGACACGTGGTGATGTGTGCTACGAAAATAAAGCAGAGTTGGGGGCAGAAAGGTCTGGGAGTCGAGTAGAGATTACTCTGTCTAGGGGTGGGGACGCAGGCCTTCGAGCAAACACTCAAAGGAAGGACAGAAGCAAGCCCTGTCTGTATCTGGAAGGAAGAATTCCAAGCACAGAAACAGCCAGGGCAAAAGTCCTGAGGCAGCAGTGTGCTTGGTGTTCATATGGAGGCAAGGAGTCCAAGGTGGCTAGAGTGAGAAAGGGGAGAATGGTTCAGGATACAGACTTCAGATTCACTGTGGAGGAAGCAGGAAGCCATCAGAGGGCTCTGAACCAAAAAATGGCTTACATTTAGGAAATGATGCAAGAAAGTACAAGGAACTAACTGTGCCTTCCACATAGTGAACGTTCACTTACCATTTGCCATTGTTGCACACCATTACATTTCTATCTGGTCACAGTACACACATACAAACATACACAGCCACTCAAACCCCTTGGTAACAACCTTCTACCTCCAGACCCTTTGGTCTTGGATTCAAGTTCCTCTGTACCAAAAACCAATCCATGTGAGAAATTGCGCGGGAAGTGGCCAGAGCAGCTACGGTGAAGGAACAGGTTCAAAGAAATATCTGGAGATCGTCCTGTTCCACAGTATGAGGTGAACCTACGGAGCACAGGGAGTTTATATCCCATTTCAGAACACAACAGGGTGTAAGACAGGGACAGCTGCCTGGTGATGGAGGACTGGGGCCAAGCATCTTCAAGACCTCCACATGGACAGCGGAAACTGCTCCCCGGCCGGTCTGTGCAGCCCTGATTCCAGGTATCTTACTGCTTTGATTATGGTACGCTGGCCCTTGAAAAAAAGGATTCTTCACTCATAAGTCTTATTCCTGCAGTGAAGGATTTCACCTCTGCATTTTTTTCGTACCAAATCCAAAAATGAAGAACTCAAGCTTGAACTGGGATTTTATATTAAAAAAATCTAACTGCAACTTCAGTATTAGAAAAATGCCTAGAGAGGATCTTAAGAAGGCAGAGCTGCGTCCCCCTACGGAGAGGGCGTGGCGTCCAAATCCGGGCTTCCTGAAAGCAAAGTCGGAGGAGGTCGGATGTGGAATCACACCACAGAGGATCAGCTTTTGGGGACGGGGTGGGGGGGGGGGCGCTTCTGCGTCGCTGTCAGAGACACTGCAGAGCTACGACAACAGGACAACAGACAGTATCTTTGAAGAAGAAATTGGAGTCCTAGATGGACCTGATGCCGAATCCATCTCTTGCTCAAGTGAAAATTGAAGAAGCAAAGACAGAATTAGGTACCAGGGAAGCTGAATGTACAGAGAGTAGACATGATGGAACTGTGACCACAGCTAAACATCTTTTCCCTAAAAAAATTAATAAATAAATAGAATAGGACTTCAAAGAATATTTTTCTGCTTGGCATACCTTAATAATTCATGTTCTTTGATTAGATAAATTATTATCTTCATTAATAGAATAATGGTTTCTAGTTATGCAATCTGGTTTTGTTACCATATTAAAATTTTTTTTCTGAAGACAAAAAAAATCCAACCTACCACTCAAGCCCCCCTACTGCTGGCCCAGCCCCAGCTCGCCCCTCTTGAACCTACATATTTTCCCTCTCTTTCATTTTCTCTTGAAAGCCACCTTCTCTAGGACTCCTAAAATCACACCCAATGTCCCAGCTCATCCAAAGGCCACCATGCCAGCCAGGCCCAGTGGCACAGGCCTGTAACCCCAGCACTCTAGGAGGCTGAGGCAGAAGGATCAAAAGTTCAGGACAGGCCTGAGTAATTTAGTGGCTTAACAAGACCCTGTCTCAAAACTAAAAAATGGGCTGGTGATGTAGCTCAGTGTGGAGGCCCTGGGCTTTATTACCAACACCACCAAAACAAAAAAGCAAACAAAAGCCCACCTTGCTATGAATAGTGCTGTCATGTATCAGACAGATATCACACCTTCACTATTAACCAAGAGCACAGTGCCCACCCACATGTCTCACCTCTGGGGCTGGCCTCATTCCTCCATCAAACCATCTTCTGCCTTGTCACCACCTATGAGATGATGACCTACCAAGGTCACCTTCAGGAAGTGACCCAGGCACTGGACAAACTGTTGTCAAATGCAGCTGAACAGCACAATGTCCAGCTTCTATTTGTGCTATCCACTGGACAAGGACCTGGCCAATGCTAAGCCGGCTGCTGAGGGGGCAGAGCTGGCTTTCTCCAGGCTACCGTACCACCAATATGATTATACGCAGAAAAGGAAGGGGGCATTTCCTTCTTTAACATACAAAATTCAACCGACAGACGAATCTAACAGCTGCCAAGTGCTCTTTGCTAGCCAAGGCCTTTGACCTGTCTCTAACCACAGAAGCAGGTAATTCCTTGACGAGATAAAATAGGCCGCAATGAAGAGGACGGGAAGATTCAAACACCCAATCAGCGCCACCAAAAATACGACCTTCCAAGCCAAATTTCTGCCAACACTGCTGCCTGCCAAGCTCCAGCTCTTGCGTGTAGAGAAAAGGTACCTGTCACCCATGAAGAAGGCCAGGGGCCAGACAGAAAAGACTCGGAGTGCTTGGAGGATATCACAGGGGCCTCCAGCAACCACGGTGCGACAAGGTCAAGCAGTGTAAATCGCCTCCTATCTTTACAGAAACCATTACAGAGTGCTGACTCCCGCGTGATTTCTGGAGCAGGCAGAAGTGATACAGACCAAACAGAGGTCAGAAGCTTCCGGATGACTGCCCAGCCAGGGGTGAATAAATCACAGACTGTCTGAAAGTTCTAATTAGGGAGCTCCTGATGAAAACAGGACCAAGACACATGACCTGTGGTTACTGGGACCCTCGGGAGGCTCTGGCTCTACTCTCTCCAACCACCTCACCAGGTTCACCCACCACACTCCCTGCTAGAGCCGGGAACCCAGCAGATGAGCTGGCCAGCAGCGGCAGCCAGCATGCAGAATCTTATCCGCATGTTTCTGTAGAAGACAGGATCCTCTGGATGCCAGGGGAAGGCTACATGGGCAATCAGGAAACAGAGCAGAGCCCGTGGTGAGGAGCCACAGGCGGCATGGGCCACAAACCCCACCAGGTTTTATTGAGGTTTGGTTTGGCTTGGTCTGAAGCATCTGCAGTGACAGCCTCCGTGTGTGCCCAGGGATCCAACCTCCCCTGCTCTGCTCTTGAGACCAGGTGGAGATGACTCCTTGGCCATAGAGACTGGTTCCAGATGGGCACAGGATCTCATCAAAACCCAAAGGACAGTGTGAGACTATGGAGATGCAGGCTAGCATTCACTCTGGTGGATCTGAGCTGCAGCCACATCAGGGTTGGAGCTGTTGTGACAATTTTACATTATGAGCGGAGAAAATGCTGAGAATCGGGCCAGTGTGGAGATTAGGGGAAGGAGGGAGAGAGAATGAATGAATTAATCAATTAATATCTGGACCTTAGCATCATAATTTGAGGCCTCACTCAGGCCTTATCTAATTTTAACTCAGGTCTGACAGCCTGCAAAGGAAGGACAATAAGAGGCATTGAGTGCCAGGCACAGCACAAAAATTACTACCTTTTATCGCAGCAACAGCCCCGTGAGCTACGTTTAATTTCCTCTTATCCTCATCCGCCACCAGCGATGTGCTGGAAACATGAAGCAAGGACATTCTTACAACTCTATGCTCCATTTACAGAAACCAGCATCCTTTACAAAAGACACACCCAGCCTCTCCTCAGGCAGGGCAGGGCAGCCGGTCGAGGGATGCCACCTCCACGCCCTGGGCTCACCTTCTCCCTGGGCACTCCCCATCCTAACTGCAACACACGAATGCCCCGAGACCTGCTGGCTCCCACTGACACAGGTGCCCACTTAGTCATGGGCATGTCCCTGCTCTCAAAGACCTTACTCTTCAGTCCTAGAGAGGAAATACAAAGACCACTGGAACGGAAAAAGAAAACAGCAGCCACCCTCGGGCGCCAGGGGAGATTGCAGGTCCCCTGCTCCACTCACGTGCTGCCCTCGGGGCTGAGGGAGCTGGGCCAGGGGCAGGAGGGGGGCCACCCATGGGGCCAGCCCCCAGCAGTCAAGCAGGAGGTGGGCTGCAGACAGGTGCCATCCCCACTCCTCCCTCACCACCCCATTTGATGCCTGTTTCACCCCACAGAAGAGGAGGAGACGCCTAGGACTTGCTAAAGGAGGGCAGGGCCAGAACAGGCCACTGGGAGAAAGAAGCAGGGCAAGGCCTTGCCGGGGAGGAGGACCCCAAGGGGAGGGACCACCCAACTTGCCTCTGGCCTGGGAAATTTGCCCGGCCCCTCTCCCCTGGCCTGGGAGACCCCTCCCTCACGAAGTCCTCTGTGTGTCCCACTCCCCTCTTCTCTGCCTATCTCCTGCTCCTCTGTGAACAGCGTGGGCCCTGCCCCTCCAGGGCCACATCGGCACCTACTAGGCGCCTGACTGCCGCCTCCGTGGTCACCAAGCCTCTCTATTACTCCGTGCCTTGGTTTCTCAGGTGTTAAGTAAAATAGTTCACAGGAAGTGTCTGGCTCCGTGTGTGGCTTATGCAATCAACCTGATTTCAGGTTTTTAACCAGTACTTCTCCACCAAATTGAGGCCTTCTCCAGGGGCTAGGCTCTGCAGGCTCCCATCCGTGCTCCCAGCCTACAACTAAATCCACCTCCACAGGGCAGCAATGGCACATTCATCGCACCATCCAGTCATCCTCAGGGACCCAGGTGCTCTGAGCTCAAGTCCTGGGTCCGCGTGTGCCCCAGGACAAGGGAGATGATTAAGGACACGTTCCTTAACTTCTCTGAGCCTCTGCTGTCTCAACTGCAAACCTGAAATAAAACAGGGCGACCTCACAGGGCTGCTGTGCGGAGCGAAGGGGACGATGCCTCGAGGGAGCTGGGAACAGAACCTGAACAGGGCAGCTCTCCACAAGTGTTGCCGTGAGTGGGCTTCGTTTGTGGGAATGACGCTACAGCTACTGCGCCTAGTAGGCAGTGAGCCCACAGAGGCCATTCGCTGCCTCAGCTTCGCCTTCAGGGTACGAAGGAAGAAAGTGCAGGAGAATGGAGACTGCCTTGCCTTTGAGACGCTCAGGAAGAGGAGCTGCCTTCCCACTCTGCCTGATCAGAAGAAGGTTCTGGAAACCTCCCAGCGGGAAACCTTCCCAGCGGGAAGCTGTAGGCCGGGCACTCTCTGCTCTCTGCAGTCCCACTCTCTGGCTAAGCCTCTTCCCTCCTGCCCTGTTAGCCTTGTCAAGCACAGAGGAAGTGATGAAAGGCTAGAGTTGGGGAATTAACATTTCAAAGTAAATATTGGAAGAGCTCAGCCCTGCGCTTCCTGACTGGCATGTGCGGGAGCCCGGCGCAAAGGAGGGCTGCGGGCGGGTCTGGAGCGCGTGACGCCGCAGCTTTCGTGCCTGATCGGTCAGCCTCCGTGCTCCTGTGGCACATTAGAGGGAAACATTGCAGACCAGGCTCTCCGTCCCAGCCAGGCTGCGTGGTGCCTTGAGCCCACAGACCAGACCTGAGCAGGAAGAACACAGTAGTCAGCTCAGGTTACTCACCTGCCCACCCAAGCAATAATCAGCCCAGGCTGCCTTCCCACACATCTCGAGCAGAGCCCAGGAAGCGCCAGCGGCTGATTCACTGGTTCTCTGTCCTTCCGACAGGCAATGAAATTAGATCTTACTTTCAAACATTTACTGGCTCATTCTCTCTCCTGAGGATAGACAGATAGGTACAGAGACGATTCCACAGCCCATGGCCACCAAGGCGGCAGCCCTCTCACTCACTATGCAATCAACGACCATGTCGGACCTCGGCTCAGAGCCTTTTACAGCGTGTGGAACAATGCAGCAAGGTGCACTGACGTTGAAGGCGTGCTTGTCCGTGACCTGGCAATTCCAGGCTCAGGCATTCATTTACCTAGAGCTCTCCAAAGGCGCCCGAGGAAGCGCACGCAGGATGCTCTCAGCAGCACTGTCTGCGCCCAGCAACCCAATGACACTCCACATGCACACCAGCAGAAAAACGGGCAGACAGTGCCAGCTCCATACCAAGGCGAAGACGTAGGAACCACAGTCACTCAGATCATCACGGGTGAATTTTAGAAATGCCATGGTGAGTCTATGAACAAAGTGTGTTATGGTAAAATATACAGAATTTGGTTTCTTTTATTACAAAGTTAGATAATAAGCAGCACAACTGAAACTGAAACTCCAGGCCTTCCTACCACATTGTAAAGCTCTTAGGAAGAAATTTGGGGATGAATTCAAGGATGCTCACTTTATTATAATGCTTTGCTACTAACACAGACACCAAGACACATTATAATTTTTGTACTGTCAAAGTTTCACTTCTTAAAAATTATTTTTTAAAACAGGGCTTACAGTAATACTGGCGGGGGCTCTAATGGCAGGAAGGGGCTGGAGCTCTGAGGGCAGCTGCAGCCAACTACACAGCCGGCAGAAGGTCTGGGTTATTAAAAACTATGGAGGTAAACGAGCTCTAATAATAGCTGCATTTCCTGAGTGTCCGTCATGTCATCGGCACCCGCCAGCCTCTTTACATGGATTATTCTAATTCTCACAGCCACTGTGCAAGATTGTCATTATCACCATGGAAACTACAGCATGGAGAGGTGACGCGACAAGGCCAGGGTCACCAAGCTGATCCCACCGCTGAGCAAGAAGCCAATCAGCCCCGTCTGTCCACGCCTGCAAAGCAGCCAAGCAGCCTCTCAAATATTTATAGACATAAATGGTGAATGAACCAAAGCGCCGTTCAATCCAACACATATTTATAAATATTTATAACCAAATGTTTTGCTTTGATAAAGCCTATTCTCTGAAGTGCCTGGCGTCAGACAAACAAGGCTTCTTCTGCGGGCACAGGCTGCGGCTCACCTGGGCACGTTCACTCATTTCCCTGAACACACACTTACGTCTGCGCTTACATTCGAGCCCAGATGGCCCACGGCCCGTTACTCATCGGCATCAATTTAACACAGCGTGAAAATAAGACTGGGGCTCTTGGGGACCCACAGGATGCTATTTGTGAGGGAATTTGTGCCACTCCGCTGCCTAAAACCTGCCAGAAATGCCTCATCGCTTTCAGAATGAAATCCAAAGCCTTGGGCACAATGACCCGCCCAGGCTGAACTCCCTGAGCTCACCCTTCCCATCGGCTGCTCACACCTGACAGCTTGCAGGCTCTCAAATGTGCGACAGCACGCACACGCACACACGCACGCGCACACACACACACACATACACACACACACACCCGCTGTCTGCCTGTGCACAGGCTGCCCTTCTACCCTTCTCATCCTCATCTCCCTGCTGACCTGCTTAATGTCTGCTAAACCCTGGAAACCTCACGGTGGGGGCCCTTCCTCTGGGGAGGCTTTGCCAAGTGTCCTGGTTAGCTCCATCTCGCCCCTGACCCTCTGACCTTCAGTGGAACTCAACACTATCACCCCAGGTCTCTCCCTTTTCTCCTCTATCCTCCCGCAGAGCCTAGGCCCCTCTTTCTGGGTCCCCATGCTGCAGGCCTGAAGGCATACATACATGCAGAGCTCTCTCTAACATATATCAAAGAGCACGTCCCCTGAGTATCACATCCCAGGGCCACATAAAGCAGTGGTGGGCTGGGACCAACGAGCCACATTCCCTGCAGGCCCAGGGAGGGTGCTGAGTATTATTTTTTTGTCTTGTCTTTGTAATCACACTGCCAAGC